>PVIH01006286.1:0-112858 GCA_004025045.1 Sigmodon hispidus | reverse complement strand
CACACACACACACACACACACACACACACACACCACCTTAGCCCTGGATGTCCTTCTATATAAATTAGGCTGCCCTCAGACTCATAGTGATCTGCCTGTCCCTGCCTTCTAAATGCTAGGATTAAAGGCTTGTACCACCACGCCCAATTTTGGCACAATTCTTTAACCTTACACACTCAAATCATGGGCCTGAAGCCAATCTTAGGTTCATAGGGAACTCTATCTACAAGATGTAATTTATCTAAATCCATAGTTAGTAAAAACCTAAAACTCAGAGGACAACCTGAGTATATTCAACCCTGTGTTTTTTTTTTCACTGCATAAAACTCTTACAACAATATAGGTATTTGTATACTATATAAGCACACACCTTTAATTCCATCACTCAGGAGGCAGAGACAGGCAGATCTCTGTGAGTTCAAGGCCAGCCTACCTGATCTCCAGAACCTCCAGGACAGCCAGAGCTGTTACACAAGGAAAGTCTGTCTAAAGAAGTATTTTAATTACTCAGATGCACCTGCAGGTGCTGGGAAAAGCCAATAGCCAGCATCAGATCCCCTAGAGCTGGAGTTACAGACAGTTCTGAGCTCCAGTCACTGCAAATCCTCCAGATCTCATAAGTAAATGTCTTAAAGGTGGAGAATCTTTTCCTTTTCTTTTTGTTGGCAGCTATGTAGCGCTCCTCTGGCATTGAATCGACCAGTTTATGTTACTCACTGACACCTTCCCTCATCCCACTTCATAAGCAACTGAGACAAAAATGATCTACACATTCAAAGCCAGCCTGGGCTACTTCATGAATTCTAGGCTAGAGTAAGACAGGACCGTTCCATGAATAAACAAGAGGGGGGGAGGGAGGGGGAGATAGAGAGATAGAGAGAGAGAGAGAGAGAGAGAGAGAGAGAGAGAGAGAGAGAGAGAGAGAGAGAGAGAGAGAGAGAACACGAACCAGCCCTATCAAAGAATCAGAGAAAGCCCAACCTGGCTCCATGGCTAGCCTGAGTTTCCCAAGTGTTCCCGTGCTGCCACCTACCGGTATCTAGATTACATCCTTCTGCCCTCCCGTATCTCCTGTGGAGGACTCAAGACCTTTACCTTGCAAAGCATTGACTTTCACATAGTTCACTCAGTATCTTTACAAAGCAAAATACTTACTTTTCTTCATCAGTTTCAGGCTCCGATAGCCCTATTTCAATACTTTTACATTTTAAGTAACAGTATCAAGCATTTTCATTTGTGTTTTTCTACCTTGAGGTAGTCTCTTTATTACTAGGAAAGGACAGTCCTTTCCTAGAGAAAATTGCAGGGTTTTTTTCTCACTCTGCATCTTGCCTCCCCACTCCCGAAGCAAGGTCACACAGTTCCCTGAGCCACCTCAACAGAAGCAGATGTGACTTCTACTGCCTACTCCTGGACCCAGACCTGACCACATAATTTAGCTAACCTATAACCCCACTGTTCAGATTCTCCCACTTTTCATAGACCCCTGAGATTCCTTTACACTATGTTGCAAACCTCTCGGATCTTCATTAGGGCAAGTACACATTACTAACTCAGTAGTTCTTACAGAGGCTCAAGTTCTTCAAGAAGCTCGTTCACGGGAAACCTCAGGAACTCAAGCACTGGTGTGTGTGTGTGGGAGAAAGTGAATTAGAGGCCAGTTTACAGTAAAAAGAGAATCCTTAAAGGAAAAGAGGGGAGAAAGGGACCAGAGAGGAGAGTTTGCTGAGTTTTAGCCGGAGCTCTGGCTCCCCACCCGCCGCTGGACCTGGTCTTTTTGGGGTTGTAGCTGGTAGGCAAAGCCCCGCCCTCCTGGACCTGTCATCACAGAAGCCGCACGTGGCCGGCCGGGGTGAGACCTCAGACGACCTGCAGCCATCACTTTGTCTCCTCCGTCATCTGTTGGGGCTGCAGCCGCCAATCACAGCCAGCCGACCCGGGCCAAGGAGCGTGTGCGCCCTGGTGAGGCAGGCGGGAGAAGGGGCGGGGGATAAAAGTCACTGCAGTCCGAGGACTGTGTTCACGTGAAAGGGACCTGGATGGAGTTCCTCCAGGCTGTAATCTGACGGGGGTGGGTCCTGATGAAAGGCGCAGAGACCAAAACGGGGCGGGAATCAAGGGGTGGCGCCTTAGGAAAGCAGAGGATCCTGGGGTAGTGCAAAGAAGACGAAGGAGGCGGAGTCATGGAAGGGGCGTGGTCTGGGCTGCAGAGGAGGAGCTTGAGGGATTAAAGAACCGGGGCAAGGGGGACAAACCCGGGGAAGGTGGGAGCTGGGACAAGGGAGAGGGTGGACCGGGGCGTTGCGGAGGCGGGGCTCGGACCCAAGGGAAGAGGTTTACAGGCCTAGGTTGCAGCTAGGGCTGCTCAGTCACTGCCCCTATCAGGTACCTACTATCTCAAGTGCAACAGGACCCACGGAACTACAGGTGTGCGGCGGGGTGCGCGTGGAGAAGGAGACAAGGACGAGGGTGGGCTTGGGCAGACCTGAAATAGAGACCACCTTTAGCGAAGAAAAGAATTTGAAGATTATTGCTCTAAAGTGGGTAACGCGGAATTGGGGGAGCAGTTAGGGGCGGAGAGCAAGGAGGCGCACTCTCTAGGGGCCGTTATGGGGGAAGGGCGGGAGTACTTCGTGAAAGCGGGAGGTTGGGAAAATGATCATTGTCTGATGTAGAAGATTAGAAGTAATACTTGAGCGATTTGGAGGAACTTAGCGAGAATGGGGGTCTGTGTGATGGAAAATGGCTAGTGGTCCAGCGCATGGGAGAATGAGAGGGGGCTGTGTAAAAAAGAGGAGGTGGGCTGTGAGGTACTATATGGAGAACTGGAGTTGGAGGCTCCCCTACTGGGGAGAATCTCAGTACTTCTAGAAAGGAACAGTCTACTGTAATGTAGGGACTCCAGGGAAGACATTTGTGGTCTATGTTCCAGGAGTGAGGGTGCTGGATTTAATAGAGCTGGAAGCCAGTCTAGTGCTGTTAGATGATAAGCTCCTATCCCTACCCTCTGGCCTGGGCACACGGAGAGCATGCTGACCCTGCTAACCACAAGGGTTGGTGTGACTGTGTCTTTATCCTACTTTGAAGCTGTCCTTGCTGAGGCTAGGAAACCTTCTCTGAGGACCCTTCTGTCTCTGGGTTCCTGTCTGTCAGTCCCCAGCCTAGTTCCTGTTCCTATAGAAGCTTGCTTTGGTCTCTGCCCACTGCACCCCACCCCCTGCCCTGCCCTGGTGCTCTGGGTGTGCTCATTTCCCACTTCCTTCCTCCCTCTGGGGCCTGGCCTGGTTCTTGCCAGTCTAGGTTCTATGACCTGTCCAGACTTTGTACTTAATGGTCAGAGACCCTGATAACCAACATGGAAGCTTAGATCCCACTGCGCTACCACCACCACCATCTCTGCGAGGAAATCCCATCTGACTGGTAGCCACATTTTACCTCTTGCCAGAAATTGATTTCTCTACTTTTGTCCTAACCTGGGTGGGGAATCATAGGATTCTTAGAAATTCTGGGGGTCCTCAAGGAGAAATCCTGAGAAGTAGTGAAGGTCCAATATGCTTTGAAAGGTGGGCCACTATGGTAAGCTTGATGTGGGAAGAGATGAAAGGTTCTAACCCAGCTTGGGGACGAGGGGAGAGTGGCTGCCTAGATTCTGGAGTAGCCTGTCAGAGCAGAAAGTGGGGCCTGCCACCGTTCTTTCTGTCTCTAGCTTGGCTTGGAGAGGGTGGGAAAGGACTGCCTTCCACACACCGTGACTGAATGAGTGTGACAATGCTGCTGAAAGGGGCCCCCAGCCAGCTTCACACAGCCACCCAGCTGCCGAGCCTGGCTGAGAAAGGGAGGGGTGCTCGAGACAGACAAAGCCTGGAGTAGGGTGGGGTAAAAAAGGGCAGCCCAAGCCTTTTGAGGAGGCACTGATTTCTATGGCAACACTGCTTCCCAGACGCTCTTTATCAGAGAGGGGCGGGTCTAGGCCAGAGGCATTCAAGCTTCCTCTGGGCTAGGGCATTTTGTGCAAGTGGGTGGGGCATAAAGAGAAAAGCCACCAGTTTGCTATGCTGAGTATATAGCCTTTCTGCTTTCGTTCCAGCAGCAGAGAATTCAGTTGCTTGAGTCCATCTTCTTTGATGGACATAAGTGCACAACAGCATTAGGATTATCAGGCCAAAGTTGTAAATGTCCTAAACAGTCATTTTTAATGGAATCTATATTTTATTTGTCTGTTTATTTGGGGGGGGAGCTTGGGGACAAGATTTCAAGTAACCCAGGCTGTCCTCAAAGTCACTGTGTAGCTGCTGATGCCTTTGAACTCCTGATCTTTCTGAGATTATAGACTCACACCACTAACCCCACCTCACAACCTCTCATTTTAAACTTGCAAATTTGTGGTCATAGTGAAAGAACAGGAGATAATATCCAAATTTTCAAATTGCTGTTTGGTATCTAGGCCCATTGTTTTCTTCACTGAATTATATTGAATGCCTATTATGTGCCAGGCTCTGAGAATGTTAGCACAAAGAACAGAGTTGCTGTTCTCATGGAGCTTACTAGAAGGAAAGAAAGAAAAACAGAAAACAAAAACGTATGTGTATGTTTGTGAGAAGTTAAGTTGACATGTGAACCTTTAATCTGAGTACTCAGGAGCAGAGGCAGGTGAATGTCTGTGTGTTCAAGGCTAGCCTGGTTTACAGAGTAAGTTCCAGGACAGCCAGGGATACACACAGAAACCCTGTCTCAACCCCCCCTCCCCCCCCTGCAAAAGAGAAGTAAGCTAGTGATAGATGCTATTTGTTTTAAAGAGGGTGGGAAGTAAGGTGAGCCATCCCAAAAAGCACTCGCTGTGTAAACCACCTGAGTTCCATCCTTGACCCCATGGTAAAAGGAGAGAACAGAATTGCTCAAGTTGTGCTCTGATCTGCTCACACACACAATAATAATAATAAAGAAAATATTGGTCTTTTTTTTAAAAACTTTATTTATTTATTTTGCCTTGGTGTTTGCCTGGAACTGGAACTACAGACAGTTGTGAGCTGCCATGTGGGTGCTGGGAATCGAACCCGGGTCCTCTGGAAGAGCAGATGGTGCTCTTAACTGCTGAGCCATCTCTCCAGCCCCCATGGTCTTTTTTTTAAGAGAAGGTCTTGGCTAGCCTGAAGCTCCATATGTAGCTCACAGAGATCAACCTGCCTTTGCCTCCCTAGTGCTGGGGTTAGACTCCCAACCATTCCCAGCAGTGGTTAGGGTTTTTTTGTGTGGCTGGGTTTTTTTTGAGATAGGATCTCTATATTATCCTGGATATCCTGGAACTTACTCTGTACACCAGGCTGGCCTCAAACTCATTAAAGGCAGGCAGATCTCTGTGAGTTCAAGGGCAGCCTGATCTATAGAGCTAGTTCTAGGACAGCCAAAGCTACACATACATACACAGTAAAGAAAATAAAAACTCAACGACCAATCATAATAATAATACTTTTAAATAGTTTATTTAAACTTATTTTATGTGCATTGGTATGAAGGTATCAGATGCCCTGGAACTGGAGTTTCAGACAGTTGTGAGCTGCCATGTGGATATGAATTAAACCTCAGCTCTTAACCACTGAACTATCTCTCCAGCCCTATAATATATTTATATTTTTAAGTCAGGCTGTGTCTAAGTGGCACATACTTGTAATCCCAGCATTCAAGAGCCAGAGGCAAGAGATTACCAGAGTTAAATCCAGCCTCAGCTACTAGATACCCTGTCTCAAAGAAACAAAGCAAAGACAACAACCAAAACACCCAACAAGCTGTAATTCTCGACTTCTAGAAGCTAAGGCAGGAGGATCATGAGTTCAAGGTCAGCCTAGGTTACACAGCAAGACCTTGGCTCTAAAAATCAAAACAACGACAAAAATGTAAGCTAAGAGTTTATCAAAGCTAGGTAGACCTCATGCATGATTGAACTATGCTACTTTTCCCAGGGCAAACTGAGGCCTGGAATATTTTTGATCCTGATTCCTTTAGTGTCACACCCTGATTTTTGTACAAAACTGAGGACTGAAAATAATAGTGAACAAGACATAACAAGGCAGAGTTGCCAAGAGCTTTCCTAAGATGGTCTTTGTCTCTTTCTGTCTCCGTAGTGAGCTTTACTAAGGCAAATAGTTTCTCACATTGATATTCTGTGGTTTTGTTAGAGCTTTGACAGTATTTCCAATCAATCTTAGGGAACAGGTCTCTTCTTGGAGGATTTCCTACTCATCAGAGGTAAAAAGAAAAGAATCCTAGCAAGCTGTTGTTTGCGATATCTAATTGTAGAACACAGAGAGGAAGTGGGGGAGAAGGGGTGCCCCTTTTTACCATTCAGTCACAACTGATGGTCCTCGGGGCTCATAGCACAGGCAAGACAGAAAAGGACCTTAGACTTCATTGGGCCTTTAAACTATGAAAGAATGAACTCTTACTCTTTTGGTTCTGGTATTTGTTTCCTGTGTGACTGGGAGGAAAGGTCTGATTTGATGACAACCTGTCTGACTCGATGTTAAGTTCAGAGGACAAGGTAGACAAGGCTATCCATTTCCTTAGGTTAGCTCCAGAGCAGCCCCTCTAAAATGTGTCTGTGAATGCCCAGTTCTTGCAAAGATTCCACCCTGGTTATTTACAGAGCCAGAGGACGAAGGTTATTCTAGGGATGCCGATTCTGCTGCCACTTAATTTGGCTGGATCTGGGCTGGGCCTGGGGCCCAGTGACTCAGGGGGAGGTTGGTGAGTTTCGAGGGAGCTGTGAGTCATGAAAACTAGTTAGGAATGACTCTGGGCAGAAGCTGTTCTAGCTCATTTCTTAGGATGCTGTGCTTCCTCAAGCAGAGCAGAGGCCTCTCAGAAAAGTCCAATCCAAGGAGAGTTTGTAGATACAAGAAATAAAGCCTGAGTCCCTGAAATTTAGATAGTGTATCCTTGTGTCAGGAGCCCCCTGGGATCTCTAATAAAGACAAATAAATAAAATTTTAAAAAACATAAGGAGACCGCCCTTCAGTCTAGATGAAGATAAGGTATGACCATAGGTCTTTTCTTCCTCTCTGACCTATAGGAAGCTTATTGGCTAGCAACAACCCTCTCACTTGGATATCTGTTTAGGAATGCTGAGAGAGGTGAATAGGCTTGGGGAGATATAGGGTTGGGTTTAGTTTGAGAATAGGCTGAATTGGAGATTGTTGAGCTAAATCTGCAAAAGTCCTGGCGCTTTCTATTAATTTACCTCAGAACAGAAAGGGTGGAGGAGAAACGTTTGCTGAGACGTGAGAGGATTAAGTCTGAAGGGGTTAAATGGCAGGGCAGAGAATTACTGGGGACATGGACAGAAAAAGGGTTAAGAAAGTGGGCGGGGCAACATTGGGTAGGCCTGCCCTTATGTGGACCAATAAACGTGCGCCTCTTGGAGAGGGCGTGGCTCACACTTGAGGTTGTTGAGAGGCTGGCCTCCGCTGGGCCAATGAGCATAGTTGTTGCCCAGGGAGGGTGTGGTCTGAGGGGGGCGTGGCGGCCGTGGTCGCAGTGGCGGGGGTGGCCGGGCGCTGGGCGGGGCGGGCGGCCCCATCAGCTGGTAGGAAATGGCCTGTGAGTCAGAGGGGCAGCGGAGTCTGCGGCGCGGAGCCGGGGCGGCCCCGGGGAGGGACCATCGCGGGGAGGGGTGCAACAGCGGCTAGAGGGGCTTCGGACGCCAGGGCCCGCTAGTGTTGCACACGAAGCTGATCAAAGAAGAGCCAAGCAAGAGCAAGGCTCTCAGCCTAAACCACCCTTTGTCTGGGTTGGGGGCCCGTAGCAGGGGGGACTGGTTATCCGAGGGGAGGGACCGGGACGGGACGGGACGGGACGGAAGGGCCCGGAGCAGCGGCCACCGCAGCGGAGCCAATTTGGGAGCGGGGTGAGTGTGTACTAGATGGAAGGTGCAGATCTCCAAAACCTCTGCTGGGTATGGGGCCTGTCCCAGGTTGTGAAGAGGAAGGGAGTGAGAACCGACCTGGGAGGCTAAACGGGGTGGGGGATCGTCCAGAACAAGGAGTCCAGGAGCCATGGTGAGTATACCGGTTTGAATTTGTAAAGGTTGCTGAGGTCTGCTCCCTCTCTATTAAGGGTGAAGGGCTCTAGGCCAGGGGTCAGAGGGAGGGTGAAAGCAGAGATTGACCTTCCTACTCACAGTGGTGGTCTTAGGAACAGTTACTATAAAGTGTGTACACGTGTGTGGACAAAATGTACAGCAGTCAGCAGCAGTACTCTGCATAGGATAAGAGTAGAAACCCTCCTTAGTCAGGGTGAAATGGGTGTCTTGGACACTGAACGGAAGGAGAGAATGAGCCTAGGTGTTCTTCCTATACCAGAACCTCTCCACCTCCTGGGCCTAACAAGTGTCTGAGGGTACAGAGCTCATGGTATTCTGGGACTTGTTGTTTTGCTGGCCTTGTTCTCAGCATGTTGGGAGCTGTAGTCCTTGGCAGCCACAGTCTGGCACAGCTGTTTAATGCCAGCTGCTGCCCATCCCCTGCATGGAGGGTGAGGTTTGGCTTAGGCTGTCCCCCCTCCCAGCAGTCCTGCCCCATGAGTCAGCTTGAAGCCATGGTCTAAAGCCAGACTGGCTGGGCGGCAGAGGAGGGAGTCTTGGAGCCTCTCTTGTCAGAAAGGGAACTAATAGGCTCCGGTTAATGAGCAGATGCCAGGCATGCTGGGGTCAAATCATGTCATCACCTGGCCTCCTCAAGGCAAGGGCTCAGGAGGCTGAGGTGACCTGGAAATCAGGGTGCTAAGGAAAATGCCCTTCTTGAACTTGAAGACCCTGGGTGGAAAATAGGGGAAGAAATGAGAACAAGTTGTAATCTGCCATTATTAGTGTTCTAGCATCTCACCCACCATAAAGGACTAGAATATTCTTCGGATCTTAGTTCTAAAGAGGGCCTGGTGAATGGGAAAATATGGCCTGCAATGATGGGAGCAACTGACAGGATGACACAGGAGAGCTTTCCGTCCCTGAGTGGAGATGCCTTCCTCCGACCAGCACATCTGCTGCTGCAGCAGCCCCCCTTGACACTTGGGGGCCCTTTCCCTGTTTTGTCAGAACTGCTGCCCATGTCATTAGGGCTGATGACATTTATTTAGTCTTGTTTGAATCCTGTGTCGTGTGTTTCTCCTGAACTTAAAATTAGGTCTGTGCTCAGGTCTGCCATGACAGAAGTGAACAGAAGTATTATTGGGTTACAGGAGAGGGTGACACCATCAGGGGAGAGACTTTTAGGGGGGACGGACCTTGAACTATCTAAGGAAGAGGAGTGGAAAAGAGTATTTTGTTTTGTTTGTTAGATTTTGTTTATTTTGTTTTCTTGTTTTTTTCTTTAGAGACAGGTTTTCTCTGTGTAACCCTGACTGTTGTGGAACTCCTTCTATACACCAGGCTGACCCATAGTTTAGAGATCCATACCTGCCTCTGCCTCCCCAGTGCTGGAATTATGCCCCACCAACAACCAGCTTGTTTGTTGAGGTTTTTTTGTTTGGTGTCATAGGGTCTTTTCAGCATCAGCTGACCTTGAACTCTGTGTCGTGGAGACTAGTTGTAACCTGTTTTTTTTGTTGGTTCTTTTTTTTTTTTATTGTTTTGTTTGTTTGATTTTGAAAGAGAACCTCAAAATGTAGCTAGACCTGTCTTAAATTCAAAATCCTCCTGCCTCAGCCTCTAGCATTATGCTAAAGGGCATTGTGGTTGGTAGTCCTCACAAGCTGCTGACCAAATAAGGTTGACTGTGAGGCCAGCTGGCCTCCAGCTTGACAGTCTCACCAGTGTGACAGTGGTTTTTGATCCATGAAGACCATCTTTGTGCCGTCACAGCTAAGAAATGGTTTTTTGAGTATTGGTTGGTCACTGGGGGAGGGGCACGGAGAGATTCTCCTGTTATTTCCAGTCCACTGCTTGCTGCTTCCTTATCTCTGGTTTGCAGGGCCTAGGGGGAGGGGTGGGAAGTAGAAAGTACCTTCTGACCGTGTTTTCTCCTCCTTCTCCTCCTCCTCCTCCTCCTTGTTCCCTTTGGATTTCTTCTCTCTTGGTAAGAAGACAGATTGCTGGGGCTTAGCTTGGAGCTGACTTGAAGTTTGTAGTTGTGTGATGGGGTGTGACTGTCTGACCTCTGCCCTTAGCACTCTCCAGTGGCACTTGCCCCTTTGGATAGACAAGGAAATGACTTGTAACTGGGTGGCCTTGAGTAAGACAGGTAAATTGTTATTGCCCTGTCCACCTAGTAGCTGACAGGTATCTGTGATCTTTGCGGCATCTCATTCCCTATTATTCAGGGCCAGTGCCCCTGACAAAGGTTCACCTTGCCTCTACTCATCTCCCACATTCTTAAAGCGGTCCACTCAGCCTGGCTTCCTGTCGGCTCCTCCAGGACCTCAACTCTTCTGCCTGGGCCCTCAGTCTTGAGCTTTCTGCTTCTGTTTCTGAGGAGCTTGTCACAAAGGGGAGCGTGTCCTGGTGTATGTGCTAATACAATAGCCCATATTAGTGGAGAATTGTTACTTCAGGGATCCTGGCTTATATTTTCTCTTTTCTTGCAGGGTCCAGCTGAGCCCAGGAGCTGCACGGAATGGTGGCAGTCACCTTGCCAGTGCAGTGGGCATGGACCGGACTGAAGGCTAGAGGGACGAGACATCAGACAGGAAGCGGGGACACACGCCTAGGCTTGAGGCTTCCTCATCGGGGTAATTTCCAAGAAGGAGGGAATAGCAAGTTCAGTGAATCTGGAGCTTAACATGTCCCCCTCTCTGGAATTCTGGGAGAAGTCTCCGAATTCAACTAACCTGTCCAGGGACTGGACAACTTTACCTCCACAAAGTGCTCAAGGTCACCTGTTGAGGGTAGGGAGGGTTTGAAACTCAGCTGGAAGAAAGAAAACTCATCGATTCCCCTGACCCCCTCCTTTTATTTCTGTTTTTACAGATGTCCCCAGGCCCCCCAGCTCAGGCCCAGCATAAAGGCCGTGTGGGGGGCCCCCCCTGACCCAAGGGGGGCTTCATGCGCCACGTGCAGGCGGAGCCGTCTCCATCCTCAGAGCCAGAGGCTGGCCCTTCACAGCCTCCAGTCAGACAGGGGACCCTCCAGGGTGGCCTGCTCATGGGCTACAGCCCAGCAGGGGGGGCGACATCCCCCGGGGTCTACCAGGTATCCATCTTTTCCCCTCCAGCTGGTGCCTCTGAGCCTTCTAGGGCTCTGAAGCGGCCGGCCCCTCCCACTGAAGGTCCCTGGGAGCTGAAGAGAGGACCTGGGCTGGGGGCCAGAGAGGGACTACCCCCTGAAGAACCATCTACTGTGGGACTGTTGGGCCCAGAGGGACTGGGTCTGGGACTGGGTGTGGCCAGCCAGCATTTCTCCCATCATGGCCTCTGTGTTGTAGAACAGGGAGGTAGTGCCACCTCACCTTGGACTTCAGGGACCCGGAGTACCCCCTTGCCCTCTTCAAATGCTTCCTGCAATACTTTGCACACCAGAGACTGGGCTTTCCCAGATCAAGGGGGACAGGAGTACCTGGGGGAGTCTCCAGGGCCAGCCCCTTCAGGCCAGCTGCACACACTTGACACTGATTTGCACAATCTTGCACAAATAGGGGGTAAACCGAGCCCAGTGGCTAGGGTGGGCAATGGGAGTAGCCCCTGGCCTAGGGAGTCCCCTGGAACTGCCAATGGGCACAGTCCCGAGCACACACCCCCTGGCCCTGGACCTCCAGGCCCCTGCCCCACCAAGCGAAGGCTGCTGCCTGCTGGAGAAGCCCTGGATGTCAGCTCTGAGGATGAGGGGCCAGCCCCTCGGAGGCGCCGGGGAACCCTGGGCTGCCCTCTTGCTGCCAATAGTTCTGATGCCAAAGCCACACCCTTCTGGAGCCGCCTGCTGCCTGGGCCCAAGGAGCCTGTTTTGGTAAGGAGTGGACGAGTTCATCTAGTCTCTTAGTTATCTGTTTTCTTTCTTTGGAGACAGGGTCTTATGTATCCCAGGCAAGCCTAGGTTGCCAAAGATGACCTTGAACTTCTCCACCTTCCAAGTGCAGTGTTGGGATTATACAAGGCATGTGCCACCTCCACCCTAGTTTTCGTGGTGCTGTAGATTGAGCCCAGGGCTGTGTGTAAGCTATACAAACACTCTCTCACTAAGCTATACCCAGTCTGCTGGTTTTGTTTTTTGAGACAAGGTCTCAAATAGCCTAGAGTGACCTCAAGCTCCCTATGTGGCCAAGGATGAGTTCTTCATCATCCTGCTCTGCCGCCTATGTGCTAAGATTATAGGCATATGCTACCGCATCCAGCAATACTCTCATCTACTCTTAAGTGGACATTTGTGTGGGTGAAGGTGGAGGAGACCTATAGGGGTGCTCTCCTGAGAACTTGTATGAAGTCCTTGTCCCAAAATATATCTTGTCTTCATGCAGTCTCTGTTCTCAATATTTCCACCATAGGACCCAACAGACTGCAGTCCCATGGGGCGGAGGCTGAAAGGTGCCCGTCGCCTGAAGCTGTAAGTGACCAGATTCTCCCTCTACTTTGGCCATAAAAGCAAAGCAGAAATCTGTAGTTGTTTTCCAGCACTGTACATAGAAGGGAGTCCTGGGGAGTAGCAAAGAGTGGGGTCCAAGAATTAGAAATAGGACTACACGGGGCTGGAGAGATGGCTCAGCTGTGAAGAGCACCGTCTGCTCTTCCAGAGGACCCGGGTTCAATTCCCAGCACCCACATGACAGCTCACAACTGTCTGTAATTCCAAGCTCTGGCATACATGTAGGCAAAATACCACTGCACATCAATAAAAATAAAAATAACTTTAAAAAAAAAGAAATAGGACTACACAGAACACGTAACCTGACCTACTGTGTGTGCCTACTGTGTGTGCCTTCTCTTACCAGAAGCTCTCGACGAGGCCTCCGGAAGGGGCCGGTCCTGCTGAGCCTTCCCAGTGCCTCCCCCTTGCCTACCCCCTCTGTCAGCCGTACCCTGCTGGGAAACTTTGAGGTAACTCCTTTGGGGCTTTGTGATTAGGGGTTTCCTGGGAGGAATTCTGTGGTGAACTGTGCCTCAAATAGACAAAGGAAAGAATTGCCATCCCTTTCAGATTGTGTCTGTTCCATCCTAACTGCAGGAATCATTGCTTCGAGGCTGCTTTGCACCATCCGGCCACATTGAGGGCTTTACTGCAGAGATTGGAGCCAGTGGCTCCTACTGTCCCCAGCATGTCACGCTGCCCGTCACCGTCACCTTCTTTGATGTTTCTGAGCAAAATGCCCCGGCCCCCTTCTTGGTATGATATAGCACTGATATAGTTACCTCGGAGGGGTTGGGGGTAGGAGGAGCGTTCTTCTGGGAGTTAGTGGATCAGGTGGGTCGAGCTCTCATATGGGATGGCGGTCAGCACTTAGTGCTCATGGCTCACTACCTCATACCCTGCCTGATGGTTTATGGTCTTCCCAGGGTGTCGTGGACCTGAATCCTCTGGGGAGGAAGGGTTACAGTGTGCCCAAGGTGGGCACCATCCAAGTGGTGAGTGGGGGAGTGGTACCCAGAGGGAGTTGAATGGGAAGAGAGGACAATGAACCCATAGACCCTACTGACTTGGACTGTTCTGTCTCCAGACCTTATTTAACCCCAACCAGACTGTGGTGAAGATGTTCCTTGTGACCTTTGACTTCTCGGACATGCCTGCTGCCCACATGACGTTCCTGCGCCATCGTCTCTTTTTGGTGCCTGTAGGTGAGGAGGGAAATGCGAGCCCCACCCACCGCCTCCTCTGCTACCTGCTGCACCTCAGGTAAGCACAGGACCCCGGGAGTGCTGGGCAAGTGTGTGTGTGTCCCACATTCAGATAGGATCTCTCCGTTTTTCTCAGTCATTTGGACGCTGACCTGCTCGTACCGCCTTTCCTGTACAGGTTCCGCAGCTCCCGCTCAGGCCGCTTAAGCCTGCACGGAGATATCCGCCTGCTGTTTTCCCGCCGGAGCCTGGAGCTGGACACGGGGCTCCCCTATGAACTGCAGGTTGTGACTGAGGCCCCCCATAATCCACGTTATTCACCTTTGCCCTGATTGACATCATTTTGAAGCTAGGTGGGCACAAAGGCTGCCTCTCCTGCCCCATCCTGGACAGGGTAAACTGTGGAGAAACAGAGAGAGCCCCTTCAGGCTCGAATTAAAGTTCTCAGCACGCTCACACCCAAATCGATTATTTGGGTGTTTAGAGCTTCTGATCCTTCCATCCCCTGTATTCTCTGGGTACTCCATGTGCCTGACCCTCACTTGGGCTTCCCAGACCGGCTTAGGTAGTAGGGAGAAACCAGAGCTACCCTGAGATTGTCCCAAGTTCCTAGGCAAGTAATGCCAGTGTTGCCTCCCTGTGCTGGGCAGGGGCCACTTATTATTTTATTTATTTTTAATTTATAATTTATTCAAATTGGATTGCCTTGGTGACCTCTCAAACCTGATAATTGGCATCACCCTACTCTCAGATAGTGCTCCAACCTCAGGACTTGAAGAAGCTGATGTCAGACAAAGGGAGAACTGCTCTCTCGTGGCTAATGGCAGAGTTTATTCCAGAGGAGCTGAGTCACTAGCCAAAGACTCAGCTTCCTTGTTCTTCTCTTTTCCCTTCCCTACCGTCAATGCATCTTTGAAAGCTAATGTGAATGAGCCTCGTGTGTGTGTGTGTGTGTGTGTGTGTGTGTGTGTGTGTGTGTCCTCAAGATCTCAAATGTGGGAGTGCCCATGCAAGGGTGTGCATGTACACAAACTTGGGTTTGTGTGGGGTATGTGTGGAGAGAATGTCCATGTATGCATAACAGGGGTTTAACCGCCCCTTACCTAGGGCTTCAGACTCTCCTCCTGCCTGTGTTTCCTTGCTTTGGGGTCCTGACTGAGGAAGGTGTCCAGGGACAGAGTCAGGCCTAAGGACCAGGGGGCCTCCTCTCACCTGACCAGACTCTGACCCACCTACCTCAGCTGGAGTGAGGGGGTACCCCTTGTATTCAGTCATGTGGTTCCCAGTTACCCCATTCCCCACTCAAGACTCTGACCAGCCTCAACTCTTAACTCTTGGGGCTTGGCTGAGGGGAACAAGCATTTGCTGAAACTTGAAAACAAAACAAAAACAGGAAAAATTGTACCTGGTACATTTTTTTTTTTTAAGAGAAAAAAAAATAAATTCTTGTTTGGAAACTTGAATTAAGCTTTGTTGTTTTTTTTTGTTTTTTTTTTTTTTTTGTTTTTCTGTGTTCAGAGGATGTGACAGGAGATATAGGGCCTAACTGGAGCTGGAACTGTTCTTTCTTCTAAAGAGGAAGCAACAATCGGCTAAAACCTGCGGGCTCTTAGGCTAGGTGGGGCTGATTCTTGGAGCATAGTCTTATTCCTTTTCCTACAATAAGGTGCTAGGGGCTGGAAGGGTAAAATGAAACTATAGAAGTTAGGCTTTGAGGATCTGAATTCTTACCACTAATTCCGTAAGTTACATTAGCCCTTCAGATCCTCTATCTTTATATGTTACACAAAGGTGATAATGCTATAGGCTGCTTAAAGGATGTATATGAGAGAGTGTCAGAGACCTGAGCAAGGTGACATGCTACAGACAAAATGAAAGACTGAGGCTGTTGGCTGGCGTCTGTACGTAAGGGAATCACGCCTGACAGTATGTGACTCAGAAAATATGCAAGGAGCTGTTGATGCCTTGGGAAAAGAGAGGAGAGGGAAAATCTCCGCCCAGTTGTCAAAGTTACCATGACAACGGGAATGGGGTCAGTCCCCAGTGGGATGGCTGAGTACAACTGCATGACTACTCAAGAGTGTCACTATGGCAACCAGGACACCTAGTCAACGCCACACCATTGAGCGTTATGGTGACAGATTAGAGCGGTTATACGAGCTGGAGAGTAACGTGAGTCACGGCTGTGGGTACTGAACGTGCTGGGGTTGTTTCTGGACCACTTGCAAACAGAATATTGCCTCAATTTCGACTACAATACCCAGGAACTTCTTCAGAACCAGAATAAACTTGCAGCCCCGGACTCTCCCTTCAGAATCTACGTTTCCCAGGGAACGATTTGACGTACGCACTGCTAGTGAGCCGATTGGGGCGGGGGTGACGGGGGCGGCGGCACGGACGGTGGCAAAATGTGGAACGAGACGCCGGAAGTACGTCGGGCGGAGTGGAACTTCAGGAGGAAGGGCTCAAGTTTAGGCTTCAGGAGGGGCCGCTCTGCTCCACCTCTCGTTGGTTCCGGAGGTCACTGAGGCTGTGGGAAATGCTGGCGCGCGCGGCGCGGGGCACTGGAGCCCTTTTGCTGAGGGTGAGAACGAGGCAACCTTCTTCAGGGGCCCAGGACAGATCCCCTGGGTCCTCAGCTGGGAAGGAGCGGGATTCCAACTTGAGGGAAGGACTGGGGTCCGAGGTCATGGTCCCCACGTGAGTCATTCTCCGGGGATCCGTGGGGTCGCGATCTAGGGAGATCTGGCCTTGTGAGCAGAGGTGGGCTCCGCGCCGCGCCGCGCCGCGCCCTCAGTCGGCTCTCCTCCCCCCAGGGCTCTGTGCAGGCTCCGCGCCGCGCCTCCTCTGGACTGCCCCGGAACACCGTGGTACTGTTCGTGCCCCAGCAGGAGGCCTGGGTGGTGGAGCGAATGGGCCGATTCCACCGGATCCTGGAACCTGTGAGAACCGCTTTTGTCCACCTCCAGCCAGCCAAACTCGGGATCGCTTACCCGAGTGGGAGTGGGACCTCCAGGGGCCTCTGCACTCTGGCCTTTTGACGACTGGGACCATCCCTAGCCCGGTCTCCTGACCATCACATCATGTTCGCTGCTTTCCTATTACTCTGGCATTCCACAGTGCATTCTTGGAACTACCCATCCTCTTGGCTCCTTCTGTCTGCCTAAAGATGGCTATTCTGTTGACATGCAGAGGCCTAGTCTTTCATTCTTGTGCTCTTAGATTTCCCTGTTAATGACACCTCAGCGGACATGTCTTGGTAGGAGCTATCGATTTCCTGGGTGTATTCCATACATGACTTTCTGCTTACTCCAGACTTAGATTTCAAGTTTATTACTTCCACTTTTCTCAGAATCCGTGACTTCTTTTCCCAGGGCTTGAATGTCCTAATCCCCGTGTTAGACCGAATCAGATATGTGCAGAGTCTCAAGGAAATTGTCATCAATGTGCCTGAGCAGTCGGCCGTGACCCTTGGTAAGAGACCGGGATGATTAGGATGTGGTTATTATAGATCTGGGGCTTAGGAAAATAGAGCTGGCTGGGACGGAGGCCTGAGCTTCCTTTCCTCTTTCTTATGCTTCTGCAGACAATGTAACTCTGCAAATAGATGGAGTCCTTTACCTGCGCATTATGGACCCTTACAAGGTATCTGCCCTGGCTTTATCTAGCCTTCTCAATTGCCCCTCATTACAATCTTCATTTCTTACCCTGTACATGCCTTTTTTCAGGCAAGTTACGGTGTGGAAGACCCTGAGTATGCTGTCACCCAGTTAGCTCAAACGACTATGCGATCAGAGCTTGGCAAACTCTCTCTGGACAAAGTTTTTCGAGTAAGCAGATCAGGGTTTGGGGGCACATTTTTTGTCCTGTCAGATATTTTCTAGAGATCAAGATTAGCCCTGAACCTTCTCGGTTTAGACTTTTGATAAATCCATTGACTTGTGCTGCTCACATTTATCTTTCTCTAGGAGCGGGAGTCCCTGAATGCCAGTATTGTGGATGCCATCAACCAGGCTGCTGACTGCTGGGGTATCCGCTGCCTTCGTTATGAGATCAAGGATATCCATGTGCCACCCCGAGTGAAAGAGTCCATGCAGATGCAGGTGGGGAGCAGGATTTGGGTAGTCTGATCCCCTATTATGGTCGATGTAGTTGTAAGTCCTGGTTAGAGTTTCCCTTGGCTTCTTCCTGATGGGGTCCTGGGGCTTCCAGGTAGAGGCGGAACGGCGGAAACGAGCCACAGTCCTTGAATCTGAAGGGACCCGAGAGTCAGCTATCAATGTGGCAGAGGGGAAGAAACAGGCCCAGATTCTAGCCTCGGAAGCAGAAAAGGCTGAACAAATAAATCAGGCAGCAGGTGAGTAGGGAGTGGTGTAGGGACCAAGGGAGGAGCACAGCAGGGGTCTTTAAAGGTAAGTGCTGGGGCAGGAGCTTTGGGGTACTCTGAGTTCCTGGGTCAAACCACCTTCTGTTTTTCCTTCCAGGAGAGGCCAGTGCAGTTCTGGCCAAGGCCAAGGCTAAAGCTGAAGCAATTCGAATCCTGGCTTCAGCTTTGACTCAACATGTGAGAGGCTGAGGGGTGGGAACAATTGTAGAACTTCAATTATTTACCCTTGTGGGGAGTTCCTAACACTGTGGGCTCCATTAAGCCCAATGACATGAACTTTGTATTATTATTTTAATCCCCCATTTCCAGAAACCTGACCTTTCTTTTCTCTCCCCAAATCTGTGACCTTTGATTGTATCCCCCTGTGCCCACAGAATGGAGATGCAGCAGCTTCACTGACAGTAGCTGAGCAGTATGTCAGCGCGTTCTCCAAGCTTGCCAAGGATTCCAACACAGTCCTACTGCCCTCCAATCCCAGCGACGTCACAAGTATGGTGGCCCAGGTTAGAGCTCTTTGAAGACAAGCATACAGTGTCAGGCACTAAGTGAAAAATTTCCACTCACTCCTGTAGAGCCATGTTGGTGTTCTGGGTCACCCTGTGTGGCAGTTGGTAGGGTTCTTATCATCAACTGCAAAGCTTAGAAAACTTGAAGGAACAAGGAAAACCAAGGATCTGGTTATGATGGTGCCTGTAATACCAGCATTCAGGAGGAGATGCAGGACGTTCACAAGTTAGAGGCCTGTCTAGGCTCCATAATGCAACTTTGTCTCAGAAAGAAGAAGATGAGGATGAAAAAGCAAAGGGAAAATGAAGGGTACAAAGGAGTTGAGTCGTCCTTTTTAGTGGTTTGGGGCAGAGCTGCTGCAATGTCCTTACGGCTCTCTCTCTCTCTCTCCAGGCCATGGGTGTATACGGGGCTCTTACCAAAGCCTCAGTGCCAGGAGCCCAGAACTCCAGTGAGAACAGCAGAGATGTCCAGGGTACAGATGCAAGTCTTGAAGAACTGGATAGAGTCAAGCTGAGTTAAGGACATGGTTTGGCCAGGGAGTCTGGGGACAGGAAGCAGTACTCTCAGATTCTGACTCTAGCCTCCCTGCCAAAATTTTAGTTTTTATTTTTTTATTTGAACTTAATAATCATGTAATAAACTTATCAGTGGCAAATTGGAAACTGCCCTTTTTGATTGGGGAATGAAAAAATCACTCATGCTTTCTTTGGATGCCCACTTCTACCCTTGAGTCCAGGGAAAGTCTGGGGTGCTGATTCTCCATGGCAAGATGAACTTCATGTGACATGAAGTCATCCTGTCTTCAAAGGAAACCTACACTGTAGAGGGATTAAAGCATGTGTCCACTCAACAGCCAGCTGTAGACTGCTGTCCCCTCCTGCTAAGTGGTGCAGGTGTTTGGGGAAACCTGGGAAAGAGGACCACCTTTACAGATGGTGCTTTGAAGGTCTTGAAAGACTCAGGGTGTATCCTGTTCCTTCAAAACCATTTGATATCTACTGTGTACAGAGCAGAATGTTAAGATACCAACTAGGGTTTACAAAAGCAGTTGAGAGATGGCCATGACAATATACACCTACAATCTAGCACTTGGTAGGCTGAAGCCACACACTTGAGTTCAAGCCAGCTTGAAGTACTTAGTGAGACCCTGTCTCAAGGCAGCAACAGCAAAATTGAACCCCAATAGCATCTGTTTAAGGGAAAAGGAAGAACTAAGTGAATTTGTAGGACTCCTAAATTAGGTGCCCCATATTTACTAAGAAAAAAGGAAGTTGAGTTGTTTTCCTACTGAGATACAACTCACTTACCATACAAATTACCCATTTTATTGTTTCTGGAGATAGGCTCTCAGTGTGCAGCCCAGGCTAATCTTGTACTTGGGGCATACCTGCTTTCACCTTCCAAATGTTAATACAGGTGTGTGGCACCATACTGGGACAATTTACCAATTTTATGTGTGTTATGTTTTTAGGTTGTTAGCTACTTCTTGAGATGGTGTTTCATGTATCCCAGCTTGCCCCAAACTAACTTGATGACCTTGAATGTCTGTTCCTCCTGAACTACTACTGTTACCTCTGAAGTACTAGTATTGTAGATATATGCAACTATGTCAGGTTTTATGGGGTGCTATAGATCTAACCCAGGGTTTGTACATGCTAGGCAAGTACTCAGTCAATAAGCACACTTTCATCACCCAACTTTCTCATTTTAAATGTAAAATTGAAGTAATCCAGCCAATTTTAATATATTTACAGACGACATGTTAACACATTTTCCCTATATGCACTGTTGCATGCACACACCAGATTTTGTTTATCCATTCACTAATAGAAATTTTGATAGTTATAGACGCTACTTTGGATGTTTACATATATGTTTGGTTGATTGGTTTTTGGAGGCAGGGTTTCTCTGTGTACCCCTGACTGTCCTGGCCTCAAACTCACAGAGAGCTACCTGCTTCTGCTTCCCAGGTGCTGGGATTAAAGAAGTTTTTATTTAAATGTATTTTTAAAGATGTTTTAACTAGTTTCTCTTTTTGTTACTGTGATAAAATGCTTTGGCGAAAACATCTAAAGGTGAAAGTTTATTTAGTAAACATTTTCTGGTTACAGTCCATCGTGGTAGAGAAGTCCCAGAAATAAGAACTAGAGATGGCTCAGTGGTTAAGAGCATGCACTGCTCTTCCAGACGTCCTGAGTTCAATTCCTAGTAACCACATCCAAAACATCTATAATGAAATATGGTGCCCTCTTCTGGCCTGCAGGGATATATGCAGGCAGACCATTGCATACATAATAAATAAATAAATCTTAAAAAAAAAAAAAACAAGGGACTGGAGAGATGGCTCAGCGGTTAAGAGCACCACCTGCTCTTCCAGAGGACCCGGGTTCGATTCCCAGCACCCACATGGCAGCTCACAACTGTCTGTAGTTCCAGTTCCAGGCAAACACCAAGGCAAATAAATAAATAAATAAAGTTTTAAAAAAAAAAAAAAAAAAAAACAAAAAAAACAAAAAACTGAAGCAGCTAATCAAAAGAGAACATGAGTATATAGGTTCATTGCATTCACTCAGCTGATTTTTTTAATTAGGATCCCCTGCCTAAGGAATTGTGCCATCTACAGTGGACATGTCTTTCCATCTCAACTAATATAATCAAGATAATTCCTACAGGCATGTCCAGAAACCCATCTCCCAAGTGATTTTAGATTCTGTAGGGTTGAAAGTTAACATTGAGCATCACATTTGGTTATCTATGTAGGCATGGAATTTCTAGGCAATAAAGCAGCTAAACCTTTTTTTAAATATATATATACATATATATTTATATATATATGTGTGTACAGGAGAGGGCACCAGGTCCCATCATTATAGATGGTTGTGAGCTACCATGTGATTGCTGAGAATTGAACTCAGGACCTCTGGAAGAACAGTCAGTGCTCTTAACCTCTGAACCATCTCTCCAGTCCGAGGCTAAACCTTTTAAGAAACTTTTCTGGAGTTGGAGAGGTGGCTCAGTGTTTAAGAGCACTGACTGCTCTTCCAGAGGTCCTTAGTTCAATTCCCAGTACCACAGGGTGGCTCACAACCATCCCTAATGAGATCTGGTGCCCTCTTCTGGCCTACAGGGACACATGCAGGCAGAACATTGTATACATAATAAATAAATAACTGTTTTCTAACACTGCTAAGCCGTTTTACCAGTGTGTGAAGGTTTCAGCTTCTGCATATCCTTGCTTGCTGTGGGATTATGCTCTTGTACTTAAAAAGAGTTGTCACTCATATTAGTATAATGAAACACTGATTAGCCAATACTCAGGCAGCAAGTATAGGTGGGGTGACCGGACTAGGACAGTTCTGGGAAGGGGAAAGGCAGAGACACAGTCACCAGCCAGATGCAAAGGAAACAAGATGAGAACGCTGGACTGAACAAAGGTACCAAGCCATGCGGCTAAATATAGATAAGAATTATGGGTTAAGTGTAAGAATGTGCTTGAGCTACTGGCCCAGCATTTGCTATAATATTAAGCCTCCAAGTCAATTATTTGAGAAGCTGCTGTGGGTATTTGGGAGCTGTTGGCAGGACAGAAACTTCTAGCTACACTTGCTAATGCTTGTAATTATCTTTCTTTCTTCTTGTGTTGTTTTCTGAAATAGGGTCTCTGTTGGCACAGGCTGCCTCGAGCTTATATAATTCTCTCTGAGTCCTGACGTCATAAGCATGAGCTACCATTCCATTTGGTATGCTAGGGATTGAACCCAGAGATTTGTGTATACCAAAGAACTGTACTCCTAAGCTACCATGGTCCAAGCTAGTACATTTAAACTACTACTTCTAGACTTCCCAGATGGCTAATGATGCTGAGAATCTTTCCATGTATTTACTGGCTATGTGTATACTTTTTAGAGACATGTCTAGAGGCTCATTGTTCATCTTTAAGCTGCATTTTTAAATTTTTATTAATTAGATTTTTTATGAGTGTTTTTGCTCACATGTATGTATACGTACCATACCTGTGCCTGGAGCCTTTGAGGATCAGAAGAGGGCTTCAGGTCTCTTGGAACTGGAGTTGTGTATGATTTTAAGCCATCCGGTGGGTTCTGGGAATTAAACCGAGGTCCTCTGCAAAAACAAGTGCTCTTTACCACTGAGCCATTTTTCTAGCCCCTATTAAGTATTTAAGATTCAGCTAACAGTTTTGAGAGCAGAGATGAATACTGTCAACTGGAATCAGCTACAGAGGAGGAAAAGTTTTCTTCCTTTACCATGTCTCATGTGCATGCATGTACCCATGTTTTTGCATATGTATGATGTCAGGAATAATCCTCCATCTTTATTCCACTTTACTCATTGAAGTAGGGTCTGATAATCAAACTCTTGACAATATGAATTGTCTAGCTAGCTAGATTGCTTTGGCAGTACCCTGTTGGGACTGGATTACAAATGAGGCACATACCCAACATTTAAGTGGGTTTCTGGGAATTCAAACTGTAGTCTTTGCAATTATGTGGCAAGCACATAAACTGCTGAACCATCTCTCCAGCCAGTGTTATTTTACAGATAATGCCACATGATGAACAGCAGACAGAGCTAAGACTCTAGTCAAATTTAATTCCAGAAGCCATGCTCTTAGTTTTAATAAAAAAATGGACAGTGAAGGCCAAGTGCATGCATTTAAACACAGCCTTCAGGAGGCAGAGGCAGGTGAATCTCTGAGTTAGAGGCAAGCCTGATCTACATAGCAAGTTTCAGGACAGCTAGAGCTACATAATAGACCTTGTGTCAAAAAATGAACAACAACAGAAAGGACAGTGAATCTGGAGAGATGGCTTAGTGGTTAAGAGCAATTGCAGCGCTAAATGCATTTGCTATACAAATACACTCAGGTACAAAAAAATACATACACATAAAATAAACACTCATTTAAAAAAAAAGAAAAGAAAAGAAAGTGGCTCCTGAACTTTTTCTTTCATGTTTATGGAAACACTCGGTCGTCCTCTCAACTCTGGGGTTAGTTCCTTGCCCCCATTTATGAGTTTCTGATTCTCCTATCAAACTTGCCAGCCCTACGTTCCATGTCGAACTTCCACCCTGGCGCCGGCAGGTGGCGACACATCTTCGGGTAGGGCGCTCTGTCATTCGTGCACACCTCTGTGGTGTCAGGCTGCAGGCTCCGCCGGCGGACTTCCGGGCGCGGATCCAGGTGAGCCAAGGTCTCCCGAGAACCCTCTATTGCCGTCATCCATAGTACAGGTGCCTCGGCTTGCTGCTGGGCTCCCCAGCACCCGAATGAGCATGTCCGCGGGTTGTCAGGGTTCCCACTGGAGGAGACAGAGCGGCCGAGACTCCTGGATCCCAGTTTAGCTCCACGGGCTCCATACCCGGGTTCCTGGGGACACCGCTCCTGGCCGCCCGGAAGCGGAGCGTGACTCCTCCCCTCGTCCTCGGTCCCCGCCAGGCGGCGCCATTTACTTAATCCTCTTTTTCGTGCTGCTTATGAATAGACACCCAAAAGGAATGTCAAGATAGTCCAAAGGGATTTATTAAAATGAACTGACAGAGAACAATCTACCTACCATTTGGAATAGTCTTCCCTTCTAGGCTGCGGTTTGACAGCATTAGATCTCCTGGTTTTATATGCACAGATTCCTGTACTCCCACCCAGAGCCTGAATCAGTATGTGTAGGGTGGGCTCCAGGTTGAGATTCATAGTCTCAGCATCTCTCCCTCAGATACATGACTTGATAGAAACAGCTGGAATGAGTTGGCTATGAGTTCTTTACATCCTGAAGTTTATAGCAGTAAGCGGTTGCTGTTGGTCGTTGTTTTGAGGGGCAAAATGTCTAATTTGCACCACAGTGATTTTCCTTTTCTCTACCAGGATGCAGAAGGTCTCCGTGCTCCTCTTCTTAGCCTGGGTCTGTTTTCTTTTCTACGCGGGCATTGCACTCTTCACCAGTGGCTTTCTTCTCACCCGTTTGGAGCTTACCAACCAAAGCAGCTGCCAAGAGCCTCCAGGCCCTGGTTCCCTGCCATGGGGGATCCAAGGAAAGCCTGGGGCCTGCTGGATGCCTTCCCGGTTCTCTAGGGTTGTGTTGGTGCTGATAGATGCTCTGCGATTTGACTTTGCCCAGCCCCAGCGCTCACATGTACCTGGGGAACCTCCTGTCTCCGTGCCTTTTCTGGGAAAATTAGGCTCTTTGCAGAGGATTCTAGAGATTCAACCCCACCATGCCCGGCTATACCGATCTCAGGTGGATCCCCCCACCACCACCATGCAGCGTCTGAAGGCTCTCACCACTGGCTCACTGCCTACCTTTATTGATGCTGGCAGTAATTTTGCCAGCCATGCTATAGTGGAAGATAATCTCATTAAGCAGCTCACCAGTGCAGGTCAGTATGTACTCCTTGAGAGGCCAGGGGTATCTGGGCCTCAGAAGTCACTGGGCCAGGACTAGGATACCCAGGTATAGAGAAACTGGGGAGTAGAAATAGATGGGACCTTGCTTGTGGAGGGCTCGAGATTTTGGCCTTGGTGAAGTTTCTGATGTGCACAAAATTTAACTCTTGGGAGCTCCAAGTTAAGGAAGAAATGAAGACAGGAGTCTTTGGCTTGCAAGTATGGATAAAAGAATAGAGATATCCAAGTTGTGTTCACTGACTGCTAATTTTTTTATTTTTATTTTATTTTATTTTTTTTAAAAAGAGGATCTCGGGGGCTGGAGAGATGGCTCAGCGGTTAAGAGCACCGTCTGCTCTTCCAGAGGACCCGGGTTTGATTCCCAGCACCCACATGGCAGCTAACAACTGTCTGTAGTTCCAGTTCCAGGCAAAACACCAAGGCAAATAAATAAAGTTTAAAAAAAAAAAAAAAAGAGGATCTCTGAGTTGCAGATTAGCCTGGTCGATATAGTGAGACCTGTCTCAAAATAAACAAGCAAACTTACATGTTACCAGATACCCTAGGGACTGAGAAATAGCAGATCATTTTGTAGTAATGGAAGTGACAGTCTAGGGAGTGTGGTTATCAGAGAAAGCTTGATGGGGAATTTTACATGATGCTGAGTGAATTCCTATACTTGGCAATGTATAGTTGAGATTTCTGTTGGATATGTATGTGTACACACACACACACACACACACACACACACACACACACACACACACACACACGGTACATGTGTGGAGGAGAGAAGACACATTAGAAGTCGGTTCTCTCCTTCCACCATGGGGTATTGAACTCAAGGTATCAGGCTTGGTGGCAGGCACTCTGACCCACTGAGATGTCTCACCTGCGTTTTGTTGGGTATGTTAGAATCTTCTCTCATATTCTCCCCTGCTCCGGTTCTCACATGAACAAGATCTGTTTTGATTCTCCTCTCTCTCTACAGGAAGGCGTATAGTTTTCATGGGAGATGATACCTGGAAAGACCTTTTCCCCGGAGCTTTTTCCCAAGCTTTCTTCTTCTCATCCTTCAATGTCAGAGACCTACACACAGTGGATAATGGCATCCTAGAACACCTCTATCCTACCAGTGAGCATGGGGAAAGAGCACTTAGTGCCTGCCCAACCTGGCAGTTGGAGAGGGTGCTTCTAGTCTACAGATTCTGCTGTAGCAGAGTCTGTGGTTGTCTCCCTGGGCATGGAGGAATGAGGAGTAGGCTTTGCTGCCCTCGGCTCAGTGTTCTCCCCTCCACAGTGGACAGTGGTGCATGGGACGTGCTGATTGCTCACTTCCTGGGTGTGGATCATTGTGGTCACAAGCATGGCCCTCACCACCCTGAAATGGCCAAGAAACTTAGCCAGATGGACCAGGTGATCCAGTGAGTGTGGGATATTGGCCGGGGGAATGGGTTTATGTTTGAGAATCTCAGGACATAGGATTCTATGAGAAAACAAACAAACAAACAAAAACACTTATTTGGAACCTCTGAGTGAATCTATGAATGTATGTATGAATGTATTTTGAGACAGGGTCTCTTTATGTATCTATGTATCTCTGGCTGACCTGGACTTACAGTATAAACCAGACCAGATTGGACTCAAATTCACAGAGATCCACCTGCCTCTGGCTTCCAAGTGCTGGGATTAACGGCGTGCACTACCATGTTCTGGCTCTAAATTATTTTATACAGGCCTTTCCTCCAAAACCTAGGGGCACCATCCATTTTTAATAGCTTGATATGTAGCTCTGGGTTGAGGTTTATGATTGAAAGGTATCTTTTTGACAGAGGTATAGACCTGTTAATGGAAGTCAGTAGGGATGAATGGGCCCCTGAAAAGAATCTTTATCTCTCCTAACCTCTGACACATTTCTTGGCCCTCAGGGGACTCATGGAACGTCTGGAGAATGACACACTGCTGGTGGTAGCTGGTGACCATGGAATGACCGTGAATGGGGACCACGGAGGGGACAGTGAGCTGGAGGTCTCGGCCGCACTGTTCCTGTACAGCCCCACAGCCCTCTTTCCTACCCTCCCACCAGAGGTGAGGACGGGCTGCCCCTCCTCCTCTCTCCTCAGATTGTGAGCCCTTGTTTTAGGACCCAAACCATGATTTGTCTCCACTCTCACCTGTTTCTATTTGTGTGTGTGATATCTGTATGTGGTAAATGTGCACATGTGTGTGCTGGTATGCACACTCGTGTGTGCAGGGAGGCCAGAGGGTGTTGGGTATTCTGCTGTATCACTGTCCACCTTAGTCCACTGACCTTGGAGCTGTCCTGGTGGCCAGAAATCCTGTCTGCTCAGCGCGGCACTAGGTCACAGGCATTCAGGGTCATGTTCGGCTTTCTTCGTGGATTCTCTGGCTCAAACTCAGGTCCTTGTGCTTGTTCCAGCATATGCTCTCACCCCCGGAACCAGCTCTCTAGACTCTGCCTCCAGCACTCCTGCCTAGGATACCTGCCTGCCCCTTTCTTCTAGGAGCCAGAGGTTATTCCTCAAATCAGCCTTGTGCCCACACTGGCGCTGCTGCTAGGCCTGCCCATTCCATTCGGAAACATCGGGGAAGTGATGGCTGAGCTATTCTCAGGCGCCGGTGACTCTCACCCTCATGCCCCTGCACTAAGCCAAGTCTCAGCTCTCTATATCAATGCCCAGCAGGTAGGTCGAAGCACAAGGACCACCCATGTCCTTCCAGTCTCCATAGCGTAGCCATGGCCTTCCACTGTCCTTCCCCCATCCTGGACAGGATTTGAGCCCCAGGTTTCTGGGAACCTTTTTGTATGACGCCTGTCCTTACTTTTGCCCCGGTTTATCTTTCTGACCTTTTCTATTTGTCCGACCTTTCCTGCAGGTGTCCCGATTTCTTCGGACTTACTCAGCTGCTACTCAGGATCTCCACATTAAAGAGCTTCATCAGCTGCAGATGCTCTTCTCCAAGGCCTCTGCTAGCTACCAACAGCTTCTGCAGAATCCCCAAGACGCTGCAGCATCCCTGAGGACCTTGACTGCTGAGCTGCAGCAGTTCCTGCGGGGAGCTAGAGCCATATGCATCGAATCCTGGGCCCGTTTCTCTCTGGTCCGAATGGCAGGGGGCGCTGCTCTCTTGGCTGCGGCCTGCTTTCTCTGTCTGCTTGCATCCCAGTTGGCAGAGTCCCCGGGCTTTCTCTTCCGCCCGCTACTGCTAATCCCCGTAGCCTGGGGCCTAACTTGGGCCATGCTGTATGCTGGACTCTTGGTAACTACAGGGTCAAAGGTGGACTCGGTGCTTCTAGGGGCTGTAGCTGCAGCAGGTTCACTCCTCCCTTTTCTGTGGAAAGTTTGGGTTAGCTGGGGGTCCAGCAGACCCCTGGCTCCCCTACTTCCTGTCCCTAGACCAGTTCTATTACTCCTGCTCATTCGCTTGGCCACCTTCTTCTCCGATAGTTTTGTCGTTGCCGAGGCCAGGGCCACTCCCTTCCTTTTGGGCTCTCTCATCCTCTTCCTGGTTGTCCATCTCCACTGGGAGGGCCAGCTCCTGCCACCTAAACTGCTTACAATATCTCGCCCTGGCTCTTCTGTCCCAGCAGGGCCCCCTCGGCACAGTGGCACATATGCCCTGAGGCTTGGAATTGGGTTGCTTCTATGTACAAGGCTAGCTGGGCTTTTTCATCGCTGCCCTGAAGAGACACCTGCTTGCCATTCATCTCCCTGGCTGAGTCCTTTGGCATCTATGGTGGGCGGTCAAGCCAAAAACTTGTGGTACGGAGCTTGTGTCGGGGCGCTGGTGGCTCTGTCAGTTGTGGTGCGTCTGTGGCTTCACCACTATGGTAACCTCAAGAGTCCTGAGCCTCCAGTGCTCTTTGTGCGCTGGGGGTTGCCTCTCATGGTATTAGGCACGGCTGCCTACTGGGCTTTGGCGTCGGGGGCAGATGAAGCGCCACCGCGTCTCCGGGCCCTGGTTGCTGGGGCATCAGTTGTGCTGCCTCGGGCTGTGGCGGGGCTGGCTGCCTCAGGGCTCATGCTGCTGCTATGGAGGCCGGTGACCGTGCTGGTGAAGGCTGGGGCTTCAAGGACCAGGACTATCCTCACTCCCTTCTCAGGTCCCCCTACTTCTCAGGCTGACCTAGATTATGTGGTTCCACAAATCTACCGCCACATGCAGGAGGAGTTCCAGGGCCGGCTGGAGAGGAGCAGCTCTCAGGGTCCTATCACCGTGGCTGCATATCAACTGGGAAGCGTCTACTCGGCTGCCATGGTCACAGCCCTCATCTTCTTGGCCTTCCCGCTGCTGCTGTTGCATGTCGAGCGTGTCAGCCTTGTGTTCCTGCTCCTGTTTCTGCAAAGCTTCCTTCTCCTGCATCTGCTGGCTGCTGGGACATCAGTTGCCACCACTGGTAAATATGGACCGTAGCCCTGATGCTTCTTTTGAAGCAGGTGTTTCTCACCCTGACATACGGTCTTGTGTCCTTGCAGTTGGGAAGGTCTTCCTGATGTCTTCCCTTGTCTGCCATCACCATGCTAGGTCACCCCGGTCCCTGCGCTGCCTTGGAGAGCAGATTAAGACTCCAGGATTACTTCTTAGAGAAATGCTGTCTCCCCATGAGCACATTCCCTGATTTTCCAGTTACAAAAGTGATACATTATGGATATATTAGGCATAGTGAGCTCTCTGTGAGAAAGAAGGAAAATTGAACCCTGTGGTCTCATGTTGCAGCATGCACCACTGTGGTCATCAGAACAGCAGTGTTGGCTGTAAGGAAGATGGGGTAGCATGGGACTGTGTGCAAAAATTTGCTCCAGTTCTAGGAGTGGATGGTCCCAGAACAGATGACTGTGGGTCGGGAATGGGATGTGATTGTAAAGAAGTGTATCTTTTCTTCTAGGTCCTTTTACTGTGCTGTGGCAGGCAGTCTCAGCTTGGACCCTTTTGGCCACCCAGACCTTCTACTCCACTGGCCATCAGCCTGTCTTTTCAGCCATCCACTGGCATGCAGCCTTCGTGGGATTCCCAGAAGGTCACGGCTCTTGTACTTGGCTGCCTGCTTTACTAGTGGGAGCTAACACCTTTGCCTCCCACATCCTCTTTGCAGGTACCTCTTTGCTTTCCTCCCTCACTTCTGTTGACTCCACTTTGTGGAAAGAAAGGGAAACTTTGGATCTGGGAAGGAAGAGGCAGTTTTATTGCCTCTTTGCAATCCCTTGGCCCTAAGCTCTTTGCAGCCCCAGCCAACTAGGGTGGTTGGAGAGCAGGCTGGACTGGTCCCAGGGTTCTCCCTTGATGCCAGCCCTGTCCTCCCGGAGGCAGTAGGCTGCCCACTGCTCCTGCTCTGGCCCTTCCTGTGTGAGGGTGAAGGGTCAAGGAAGAGGCAGCAGCTTCCAGGGAGTGAAGCTGAGGCCAGAGTCAGGCCTGAGGAAAAAGAGGAGCCACTGATGGAGATGCGCCTCCGGGATGCCCCACATCACTTCAATGCGGCTCTGTTGCAGCTGGGTCTCAAGTACCTCTTTGTCCTTGGTGCTCAGGTGGGTTCAGGGGAGACTTGGTAGAGCTGAAGTCCTTTTCCCTAGCTTGCACGGTACACTCTTTCTTAGTCTTCAAATACCCGAGGGAAGGTTCTTGGTGGAGATTCAGATCAGTGAAATGCTTGCTCAAATTCAGACCTCAGATGGCAGATGTGAGACCTGGCCTTGGTTTTCTTGTTCCAATCCTGGATCATTTCTTCTCTGCTCTGCAGATCTAGGCCCCATTGGTTACATTTTAGACATACTGGAAAAGCTGTGGTTATGACAGGATCCTTTTCCTTTTATTTTTTTTTATTATTTATTTATTTATTATGTATACAGTGTTCAGAAGAGTGATCTCATAGATGGTTGTGAGCCACCATGTGGTTGCTGGGAATTGAACTCAGGACCTCTGGGAGAACAGTCAGTGCTCTTAACCTCTGAGCCATCTCTCCAGCCCCCAGGATCCTTTTTCAAAACTGATTCAGAAGCAGAGATGGGCTGCTGACATTTCCCTCTGCTGGAAGTCAAAACCTGAATGTCAGCATTACAGATGGATAGTGATTTGCCCAAGTTCACATGGATCAGTGGTTGGACCAGGATAAGAGTTCAGTTTCCAAATCAATTTTCCAACCGAGGGGTTTTCCAGGGGTGAACTCTGCTTTCCTCCTCTGCCTTACTGCCTTTGGAGTCACTGCCCGCCCGCCTCTCTTTTCTTAGATTCTAGCCTGTGCCTTGGCAGCTTTCATCCTTCGAAGGCATCTCATGGTCTGGAAGGTGTTTGCCCCCAAGTAAGTGGGTTTGCTTGGCAAAAATTGGTGTGGGGGGAGACACTTTGAGGAAACTATGGCTGTCCTGGGGTGACAAGGCTTTGCCTCTTTAGGGAAAATGTAGAATCTCACCCGAGTATGAATGGTTCTCGGTATAAGGAGAGTATTGATTGAGAAATATCAGAGATAGAAAGAATAAGACCAGAGACAGAAAACTTAGTGCCAGGAGGGCTGACAATCAATACCGAAGCCTGAGTTTATTCCATGGGGATTTTTTTTTTTTCCCAAAAGACCTCCCCCTCTCAAGGACACCATGGTCAAAGTACAAAGTGCAGACAAGTGACAACAGACACTTTAATTCACAAACTTCTAGTAAACACGCCTTATGGGAAAGCATCCCATTATATGGTCCTAGGGAGCAAAGCACCTGATGACCATGCCTTTGTTCAAACAGCCTGCCATTAGGCCCCAAAGGATAAGACACCTACCTGGTAACCACGACCTTGGCCAAGCATCCTATTATGCAGCCTTGCATGGTAAAACAAGCTTGGACTCTGACAAGCAACAAACCATAAGCTGGAATCTTGTGGGCTCCCACAGGAAAGGCATTAGACCTATCACCTGTGTCCTGAGATACTCCATCCTTCTTCACAGGTTCATCTTTGAAGCCATAGGTTTCATTGTGAGCAGTGTGGGACTTCTCCTGGGCATAGCTTTGGTGATGCGAGTGGATGGAGCAGTGAGTTCCTGGTTCCGGAGACTAGTTCTGGCTCAGCAGAGGTAGCCCAGGCCGTGCATGTTGACACCTGACCCTGGAGAGAGCTGGAGAATCATCTGGCCTGACCTGTACTGGTACAGGATATTTTGCAAGAGAGACTCAGAAATACCTCTTAGCGACACATAACCAGAGGCTGCTCACCTGGGACATCATCGTTTTATAACTCAGAATCACTGGAGCCCTCACCCTCACCCTCACTCCTTATTTGGGTACATCTGATGGACGACAAGGGCAGTCACCAAAGTGGAATAAAACAGCAGTGTAAATGTGTGTATCTAAGATGTGCAGGCTCACCAAGTCAGTCTCCTCTCACCAAGCAGGATTAGACATGTCATCGGGCTTAGGCGGGGCTCGCTGTACCTGAGAACTCTGTCAAGAAAGAAGCTTCCCATTTGTCCTGCCCTTCTCCTGGCTTGCTTTGGGCATTCTGTGCTTTAACTGGGAGCCAAGAAGACGGGCCCAGCACCGTGAAGCACACAGACCTCTGTGTTTGAAGCCTTAAGGAGCACAGCTTGTTTCTCTGGTTCCTTCACAACTAGAGAAGCCCCTCTCTCTCTTTCAGTCCATGCTATCTTTATCACATCTATTTGCCTACTGATTAGTCCCAAGTTAAAGCCGAAATGGAATAAATGTAATGCTTCTTTTTCTTTTTTTTTTTTTAACATTATATGTTTATCATTTTTTAAAACAAAACAAAAAAAGTCACTATGTAGCTGTAGCTGGATTGGAAGTCAATATGGAGAGTAGGCTAGACTTGAACTCACAGAGCTCCACCTGCCAGGGTTAAGAACAAAGGCACATGTCACCGTTCCTGGCTAATGACTTTCTTATATGTCCATCCTGTGCCTCTACTTATCCCACCGTTCACATGTCAGGTTAACGTGTGACATTGTCCTGAAAATGCCCTTCTGTGCACTTGGCAAGAAGCCCTGGAGAGAAGGGCTGGGATTGCATTGGAGGCTTATGTTCCAGTCAGGAGGAGATGGGACTACTGTGTGGCACATGAACAAATGTTAAAACTGGGACAGCTAGGTATGGTGGCCATGGTGGTTTGAAAGAAAATGGCCCCTAAAGAGAGTGGCATTATTAGGAGGTGTGGCCTTGTTGGAGGAAGTGTGTCACTGTGGGGGTGGGCTTTCAGGTCTCTTGCTCAAGCTTCCCTCAGTGTGACAGTCAGTTGACTTCCTGTTGCCTGAAGATGTAGTATGCTCAGTTCCAGCACCAAGTCTGCCTGCATGCCATGTTTCCTGTCATGAGGATAATGGACTGACCCTCTGAAACTGTAAGTGAGTCACTCCAATTAAATGTTTTCCTTACAAGAGTTGCCATGGTCATGGTGTCTCCTCACAACAATAGAAACCCTAACTAAGAAGTTAGTACCAGGGACTAGGGATTGCTGTAATAGGCTTGACTGTTTTTACTTGGAGGAATTTGGACTTTGGTACTCTGAATTATAAAAGCAGTGGGATGCTTTTGAGCCCTGCTTAATGTGTCATATTAGCAGATGTGTGGAAGATGGGCTAAGAGTGATTTGAACTGTCAGGGATCAAAGAGGTTTCATAGCAGAAGAATTTTAATACATTGTTTAGAAATTGTTCTTGTGGGGGCTGGAGAGATGGCTCAGCGGTTAAGAGCACTGACTGCTCTTCCAGAGGACCCGGGTTCGATTCCCAGCACCCACATGGCAGCTCACAACCATCTCTAACTTCAAGATCTGGCACCCTCACAGACATACAAGCAAAACACCAATGCATATAAAATAATAAAAAATATTTTTTTAAAAAGAAATTGTTCTTGTGATTTTATGGTGAAGAAAGTGGCTGCTTTTTGTCCTTGAAGAGTTAGCCTGAAGCTAATGTGAAAGGTTTGTATTAATTTCATTAGCTGAAGAAATATCAAAACAGCCTGGTATAGACTGTTGAATGGTGATCAGTGATAACTCTAATGAAGATTTACAATGAAAAGGAGCAAGCTGAGCAGGGTAAATTACAAAAGGTAAATGTTGGAGAGATAAGGAGCACCAGGAAGTGGAAAGGAACTAAATCCTGCGTTAAAGGAGGTAAACAGATTAAGAAATGGAATAAAAGGAGTGGTGACCTCAGGGCAAGATCCCAACCAGCTAAATTTTCAACTGTGGAAAGAAACTAAAGAAAAACATAGAGCTAGGTGTGGGGCACAATTTTAATCCCAGCACTGAGAAGGCAGAGGCTGGTGGATCTCTGAGTTTGAGGTCAGCCTGGTCTACAGAGCCAAGCTTAGGCAGTGAAGGACAGGAAGCTGGTGAAGATATAACTGAACAAGGGGCCATGGTCCAGCCCCAACAAGCAACAGAATTTGGCAGCTTCATTCACATGACTCTGGCTTCAGAGTTAAGAATATAAGAAAGGAGTTATGGGGGGGGGGGGCTGGAGAGATGGCTCAGCGGTTAAGAGCACTGACTGTTATTCTGGAGGACCTTAGTTCGATTCCCAGCATCCACATGGCAGCTAACAACTGTCTGTAATTCCAAGATCTGACATCCTCACACAGTTATACATGCAGACAAAACACTAATTCATATAAAAAATAAAAATAAATATTTAAAAAAAGAAATAAAGAAAGAAAGAAAGAAAGGAGTTACAGAGTGAAGCCACTGAGGCCAGGCATGTGTCAGGGGTCTCCTTGAATGAAGGCCTAAGAGAGGCCATTGTGTGAAGCTGTGAAGTTGGAGCCTGGATTGCCTTGGAGAACCCAAGATGTTAGAGATGCCAGAGTAGTAGGATATCTGCCAAGGAGAGCTGCTAACAGAGATTGGAACCAGCCCAAGAGAAGTGTGCTGCTGCAGTCAACACAGCGGTCCAGAGTTGACATTAGCCATGGAGATGCAGAGTTTGGAGTTTGCCCAGATGGTTTTTGGTCTTGCTGTGGTCCAGCATTTCCTTGCTATGCTTCCTTCCCTGCATTTTGGATTAATAATGTATATCCTGTGCCATTATATGTTGGAAGTATATGATCTGCTGTTTGATCTGCTTTTTTTACAGGTGATCACAGTTAAGAGGTTGCTATTTGTCTTGGAAGGGACTTTGGACTTTGAAATAAGTTTGAGACTGTTATATAGACTATAGGGACTTTTGAAATTGGACTCAGTGCATTTTTGCATTATGACATGGCTATAAGCCTTTGGGGGCCAGGGAGCGAAATGTGATAGTTTGAAAGAAAATGGCCCCCAGAGGGAGTGGCACTATCAGGAGGCGTGGCTTTGTTGGAGGAAGTGTATCACTGTGGGGGCGGGCTTTGAGGTCTCTTTTGCTCAAGCTTCCCTCAGTGTGAATGACTGTAAGATGTAGTACTCAGTGTCAGCACCAGGTCAGCCTGCATGTTGCCATGCTCCCTGTCATGATGATAATGAAGCTGTAGGCAAGTCACCCCAATGAAATGTTTTCTTTATAAAAGTTGCTATGGTCATGGTGTCTCTTCATAGCAATAAAATCCTAACTAAGACAGTGGCACACTCCGGGATCCCAGTACTTGGAATGTCTAGGCAAGAGGATCAAGAGGTCATGGATAACCTCAACAACATACTTAGTTGGAAGTATGGACTGCATGAGCCCCTATCTTAGAAAGCTGGAGATGATGTCTCAGCTGGTAAGAGTACTTGCGGTTCTTACAGAGGACCCAGGTTTGATTCCCAGTATTCACATGACTGTTCACAACTACCTGTAACTCTAGCTCAGGGGATCCCGAGCCCTCTTCTGCCGTCCATAGGCTCTGCATGCTCATGGTATGTGTATGTGCACTCAGGCACAAACACATAAAAATCTGGATTAAAATTAACAAAAATAGGACACCAGGAGTCTTAGTGGGTAGGAGAAAAGTTTCACAAAGTTATGAGATAGAAACATTCACTACTTCAGAAGAGAGCCAAAATATGTTCAAATTCTTCATGACCATTAAACCCTAGCTTAATCGGATGGAAAGTATATATAATTTGAAGAGAATTAATTGATTTTGGTTACACTGATAGAAACAGGTTTGCCAATGCAAAGGGAAGAGGGTAGTCCCCCAACTAGTTTATAAAATGGATTAGAAAAAAACCCAAAAACCTGGCATGATGGAAAATGTCTATGCCTCCAGCACTTGGGTGATAGTAACAGTTCTCAGAAAGTCTGAGACCACCTACTCTATGTAGTGAGACACAGGCCAGCCAAGGTGAATCACAGTCTTAAAATCCACTAGAAGGATAAAGTTCAGTGGTTTTTATATATTCACAAATTATTCCTTTGATCAGTCCAACTCAGAAGAAAGGTGTCCCTGGCAGTTCCTCCAGCTTCTGGAAGTTTGCTAATCTGTTTGCTTGAGAAAAGATCCTGCCTAACTAAGACTGGATTTGAACTCTGGATCCTATTGTCTAGTCCTCCATGCCACTATGCCCGCCTCATCAACCTGCTTTCTGTCTATTCGCCTGCTGTGAGCCTCAGGCCCGGGTGGGAGGTGGGGAGCTTTGGGTTCAGGACTTTAAGAGGGCACCAGATGTCATCATAGATGGTTGTGAGCCACCATGTGGATGCTGGGAATTGAACTCAGGACCTCTGGAAGAAGAGTCAGTGCTGTTGACCTCTGAGCCATCTCTCCAACCCCCCCTTCTGCTTTTTAAATCCTGATTTGGTTTTTGGTTTCAGGGCCAAAGTATGTTTCTTTTACTGGCTCTTTTGGGCTTTTGGGCTCTAATTTCAGGGCCAGGGCACATTTCTTTCACTGGCTCTGATTCCAGGGCCAAAGTGTGTTTCTTTGGTGCTGGTTTCAGAGTCAGGGCACATTTCTTTTGGTTCTGGGTTCAGGGATAAAGGATTTCTCTCACTGGCTAGGGTCTTAGATCCAGGGTGGGTTTCTTTCACTAGCCCTGGGTTCAGAGCTAGGGTGGATTTTATTTCACTGGCCCTAGTCTCAGAGCCAGGGTGGGTTTTCCTTGGCTAGCTACTTTCCCCTACACTTATGCCTTCACTGGCACAACACACCTACACACACACACACACACACACACACACACACACACACACACACACCTACACACACACACCTGCACACACACACACACACACCTACACACACAACCTACACACACACCTACACACACACCTACACACACACCTACACACACACACACACACAATTAAAAAAAACAAACCTTCAAAAGTAACAACAAGGAAGCAAAACTAAAATTGTTAAACCCACAAAGGTGATATGTGCATTGGTGTTTTGCCATCGTGTGGGTGTCGGTTAACTGGAGTTAAAGACAGTTGTGAGCTGCCATGTGGGTGCTAGGAATTGAAACCAAGTCTTATGGAAGAGCAGCCAGTGTTTTGTTTGGTTTTTGTTTTTTTTTTTTAAGATTTTATTTATTATGTATACAACATTCTGCCTCCAGTATGCCTGTGTGCAAAAGGGAGCACCAGATCTCAAGATAGAGGCCACCATGTGGTTGCTGGACCTCAGGAAGAACAGTCAGTGCTCTTAAGAGCTGAACCATCTCTCCAGCTCCTTCAAATTGATGCTTACAAACTCTATGTAGGGATTTCCAGCTCCCCTGGCCTTTTGCTCAAAGAGAAGGGATAGGAAGATTAGGGCTTCAGTGCCCTGTTCCTGGCTTTCTGGAGACATTTTCCTTTGGGGGGTCTGGGGGGAGAGGAGCACGGGGTGGGGGGACCGAGTGCAGGTGGGGGTAAGTGAGGAAAGCCTTTCTTGGGCACTCTGCACAGTACTACAACCCCCAGCGGGCACTGCGCGGGCCAGCCTGCCGCGGAGGGGAAAGCCTGGGCTGCCGTTGGTTCTAAGGCAGAACGGAGCCAGAGACTGGTGCCCACCCCGGCTCCCGCGAACCTGGTCTCACTACTCCGGCCCCGCGAAGGCCAGCAGTCTGCCCTGGCCTGTGGCTGGCCTGTCTCCCCACCTCGTTGTTCCGGGTTTCTTTTCAGTTTCCCGCGGGAACCGACTCTTGAAGGGAGCCAACCGCGACCGAGAGTTTTGCAGCCTGGCCAACCAGAGCCGGGGTGGGTGGGGGTGGCGGCCGGCAGGGGAGAGTGCTGAGCTTCTGGCCACCGTGAGCCAGCGGGCACCTTCCTCCAGGCTAGGGTGAAGGTGTCGGCGGGACCAGCATCACCCACCCATCAGAAGACCTCTCCTCGGCGATAATGTCCATTCAGATCATTTCAAAGCTCCCCAGCACATCTTCTAGTAGCCTGGACCTGTGGAAGGAAAAGAATGACCGGCTCGTTGGACAAGCTAGGGTAAGATGGTTGCTGGGACCCTCGCTCTGTATCTTCAAGATCCCAGAAAGCGGGTTTGCAATGATTTTACCCTAGCTTAGGGGAAAGAGCAGAGCTGGATCTTTGTCCAAAAACCCAGAAGAAACTGGAAAACGTGTCTCTTCCTTGTTTCTGCTACGAGGAAGAAAGACAGAATCTCAGGGGCCTCCTCCTAATTTTAGCAGCTGTCTGGGGATTCTTGTCTGTCTCGGAGGCGGCAGGAGTTGGCTCAAGACATCCTGGAAGGGTTTTCGGAGCTCCTCCTCACTTTGCAAGGTAAGAAAGCTTCCGAGAGGCTAATTTCCTCTCCTCAGCAGCCAAAGATGGGCTTCTTTTAAGCGGTTCTGGGATGAAGGTGAGTATTCTGGTGATTATAGATACCTGTTTTGTAGGGTGTTCTATAGTGTGCAGCTCATCAAAGAAAGCCACTCGAAGATAAATTTTAGACTTTGCAGCAAGGAGATCCAGCTTTGGTGGGCTGAACCTCGAGCAGCAGTGCAGAGGCATATTATATTTGTTGAGTTGCTTTGGGTAAATCAAGTTTCTCATACCAAAACCACAGCTCATCTAATCTGCACATTCTCTGAAGGAAAGTGTGGCACTCTTAAAGTCACTTTAGCCCGCATTGTGTGCTGTTTACAGTATCCAATAATTCTAGATGCTACAGGTGTGCCAGGACCAGCCTGTGGCTGAACTCATGCAAAGACTATAAGCTCTACCAATAAAATCACTGTGGAAAACAGTGATTTCTTCAAAGGCTAACTACTTCAAGAAAACAACCGTTCATTCTGATGTTTACCCTAGATACAGTGATTCTAATTAATTCTACTAATCTTTACACTGTTTTTTTTTTAAATATTTTATTTTATGTGAATTGATGTTTTGCCTGCATGTATAACTGTGTAAGGGTGTCAGATCTTGGAACTACAGACAGTTGTTAGCTGCCATGTGGATGCTGGGAATCGAACTCAGGTTCTCCAGAAGAACAATCAGTTCTCTTAGCCACTGAGCCATCTCTCCAACCCCATCTTTACACTGTTTAAAGCACAAAAAACACCGTTAGAATTGTCTTTCAATAAGACACTCTGCAACATCTGAAGATGTGATTTTCATTAGATTTCGAGAGAACTTCTAGTTTTTTTTAAGTTGTTTGAGCAAAAGATGATTCCTTATTGAAGCCATCTTGGTTGGAGTGGAGTGGATCTTTGGGTTGGAAACCATGTGGGCTGTATTCCATGACAGCCTGTGAGACCAGCATTTGTTGCTCCAGGACTCCCCGCTGCTGTTCCTGCTCTCCCTTTGGAGCTGACTGTCACCTGTAATTATATAATCCTGAAGGCCAGCCTGGCCCAGGATTTCTCTGAAGACCTTACCAAGGATATTCAGAGGGTCTTAGAGAGAGGTAAGGCTTCCCATGCTCCTGGCAGTTCCTGGATTTAGGGGTGAGGTTTGGGGTGGGGTGGGAGGCACGAAATCTGTCATCTCCACTGAGACAGATGTCCATTTCTAGTCCCCTGTATGGTCCTCAGCCCAGGGCTATTATTGTCTTCTTTGGGATTTTGCAGAAGGAAAAGACCAGAGAGTGTGGGAATGTGAGAGGTAGGTATGTATGTCCGTGTGCTTGCTCTACAGTGCTGGAGACCCAGAGTCAGCCAGAGCCCAAGTCTCAGCAGGGACTCCAGGAGCTGTGGCGGTCTGTCCTTTCTGCTTCCCCCCGTCTGCCAGAGCTGCTGCCTACCTTACACTGCCTGGCCAGCCTTCAAGCTATCCTCTGGATGAGTGCTGACCGCCTGGGGGACCTGGCTTTGCTGTTGCAAACTCTAAATGGCAGCCAGGTAACTGGAGAAGTGAGATGAACATGCCCATAGCTGGAGTATTTTACCTAGGGCTTCAGACATGCTAGGAAAGCTTTCTCCCTCTGACATACACTTTCCATCCTCCCTACTGCCCAGGTCCATTTCTGTGTGTATGAGTGTTTGGCTTATATGTATATGTGTGTACTGTTTGTGCTTGGTACCCATGGAGGACAGAGGAGGGGGTCAGATCCCCTGGAACTAGAGTTACAGATAGTTGTGAGCCACCATGTAGGTGTTGGGAACAAGTGCTCTTAACCACTGAGCCATCTCTCCAGTCTACCTCCAACCTCAACACACACACACACACACACACACACACATATCACACACTCAAACTTTATTTATTTATTTTTTTTTTGAGACAGGATTTCACTATGTAGCCTTAGCTCTCTGTGTAGACCAGGCTGGCTTCAAACCCACAAAGATCCACCTGCCTCTGCCTCCTAAGTGCTGGGATTAGAGGCCTGCCACCATCATGGCAGGTTTCCCCCTTTGTTTTTGAGGCAGCGTCTTACTGTGTACCTGGGCTGCAAACTTACTCTGCTCCTCCTTGCCTCCGCCTCTCCAATGCTGAGGTTTAGAGGTGTGAACCACCACCCACCTCTCAACTCCCAGTTCTTCTAATAGAGATAGAACCTTAATAACTTGTCCAGTCTGGCCTTGAACTTACTCTGTAGCCCAGGTTCAAGATTTTGAACCTATGATCATTTTTGCCTTAAGTCTCTAGAGCAGTCAGTGGTTCTCAACTTGTGGGTTGTGATCTGTTTGAATGTCAAATGACCCTTTCAACAGGTCACCTAAGACTATCAGAAACACAGATATTACATTATAATTCATAGCAGTAGCAAAACTACAGATATGAAGAAGGAACAAAATAATTCTATGGTTGGGGGTCACTACCCCGTGAGGGTCTGTTCTGAAGGGTCACAGCATTGGGAACTTGAGGACCACTCTTCTGGAGGCTAAGTCCTGGGATGCAGGCCTCACCACCGCTCTCAGCTCACAGCATCGTTATATGCTGGGAAGCCTGCTATGACGTTGTCAATGCCAAAAGAAGAAAAAAAAAAAAAATTCAAGTCAGGATAAGGCCCTTATGACTGCTAAAGCCATCTCCCAGCCTTGATAGTAACTCAAACACATTCCCTGTCTCATGTCCACCTGGGCATATGAGTGACAGGGACCTTGGCTCTTTCTAGGATTTTTCTTCCTGCCCACATTATTGCCCCATAGTTATCCTTTCCTTATAATGGAGGAACAGTAATCAGAAGTACTCCTGGGCTTAAAGACTGGGTGGGATAGATTGACAGGAGAAGGCGGGATGCTCACAGGATTAGAGCTTCTGACTGTTTTTCTCTCTTCAGACCGAGACCTCTGAGGATCTGCTACTACTGCTAAAATCCTGGAGCCCTTCGGCTGAGAAGTCAGATGCCCCATTGATTCTGCAAGATGCTGAGGGTTTGACGGATGTCCTTTTGACAGCATTTGCCTGCCGCCAAGGTCTAGCAGCCTGACTCAGTTTTTCTTTCCCTCAGGGGTCTCCTGGGCTTAACCTCTCTGTATCTTCCTTCAGGTTTTGTTTTCCCATCATGCTTGCTGCCTTTCTAAGCCTGTACTGTGATTGCCCCCAGGCCTCCAGGAGCTAATCACAGGGAACCTACCCCTTGCACTGAGCAGCCTGCATGAAGCAGCCTCAGGCCTGTGTCCACCATCTGTGTTAGTCCAGGTGTACACAGCAATGGGGACCTGTCTCCGGAAGATGGTAAAGATGAAGCCTTAGGAATTGGGGAAAATCATGGGCACCATGCTTTGTGAGCGTAGCTGAAGCTTGTATCTTTCCATTCATATAGGAAAATCCACAGAGAGCACTGTTGTACTTGACTGCAGCCCTGAAGGTGGGAAAAACCTGTGCCCTTCCACTTCTGGAAGCTTCCAGAATATATCAGCAACTGGGAGACACAGTAGCAGAGCTGGAGAGTCTGGAGCTGCTGGTTGAGGTGAGGAGCTTCCCGGTGGAGACACCTTGTGGAGGACTACTCAGGTGCTTGTGTTGGGGACTCGTGAAGACAAGCACACAAATGTGTGGTTCTCAGAGATTTAAATTCTTTCTGTTCTTTTCAGGCCTTGGGTGCCACTTACAGTTCTAAAACACTCAAACTTCTCATTGAGGTAGAATCGCTACTTCCACAACCTGGCCCCTCCTCACCTCTTCACTGTGGCACACAGAGCCAGGCCAAGCATCTGCTAGCAAGGCGGTGTCTACAGGCCGGGAGGTGAGTCTGCGTAGTGCTCACCTGAGCCCCTCTGCCCACTTCTGATGCTTTTGCTGGGGTGTGATTCTCTCTGTGTGCAATTTTATTTTTGGCATGTGTGGTCTGCCTGTGTGGGGTGTGAGCTAGAGATTGGTATTAGGTGTACTCCTCTGTTTTCTGCTGTGGTTTTTGGGACAGGATCTCTGAACCTGGAGCTCGATCTAGACTGGCTGGCCAGTGAAGTCTGTGGCTGCCTGTCTCTGACTCCTCCCTCACCTCCAGTGCTGTGGTTAAAAGTGTGTATTGTAGCCTGGTGGTGGTGGTTATGGAGGTGGGGGGCACTAGGGAGGCAGAATCAGGAGGATCTCTGTGTTCAAGGCCATCCTGGTCTATAGAGTGAGTTTCAGGACAGCCAGGGCTACAGAGAAACCCTGTCTCAAAAAAACCAAAAATAAGAATGAGAAAAAAAAAAAAAAAAGGTGTATTGCTGTATTGGGTTTTTACAAGAGTACTGGAACTCCAAGCTTGGGTTTGTTTAACAAGCACTCTATCCACTGAACCATGGTTTGCCGACCCCACTCTTCTCTTGTGTGATTGGTTCCTAAAGTGTTGGCAAGACTTAGCCTCCTGCCTTCAATCAGACCTTAAGTGAGAAATCCTCCTCCAGATGGTAATGTCTTCCCTTTGAAATGCTGCTGTCCTCCCCATCTGTCCTGATCTACCCTGAGCCAGGGCTGGAGCTCCCAAACACTACTTCCTCCTTTACATGTCAGGCCTCAAGGCAACCCTCCATAGCCAAGAGAGTGTTCTCACTGGAACCTTTATGGGGGGTCAGGGTTTCCTTGGTGAAATTCACCGGGTGACTGATTCTCCAGGGCAGAAGATGCTGTGGAACATTACTTGGATCTGCTAGCTATGTTTCTGGGTGGCTCAGAGACAAGGGTAGGTGTGTCTTAAGTTTTTTGTAGTTAAAGGGTGGTTGGTCTCCCCTGCACCCCACTTCATTGGTCTCCCTAGGGGACCAGCTCTTTCTGCATGGTACTAGAGCCTGGTGAAGAGCTCAGGAATGGTGGCTCATGCCCCTTCAGGACACTGGCCCCCTCTCCTTCCCTCTCCTCCCCTCTCCCCCTAGCTTTCCCCACCCACCTCCTCCACAGGGCCGTGTATACCAGAGTTGTGCCTGGAGGCAGCAGCATCACTGATCCAGGCAGGCCGAGCCCCAGATGCTTTGACTGTATGTGAGGAACTGCTCAGACGCACCTCATCTCTGCTTCCCAAGATGGCCTTGTGGGAAAATGCCAGAAAAAGAACCAAAGAACTACCATACTGCCCACTCTGGGTCTCTGCCACCCACCTGCTTCAGGGCCAGGCTTGGTCCCAACTAAAGGCTCAAAAAGAGGCACTTAGTGAGTTTAGCCTGTGAGTCCAGGAAGACAGGATACTGGGGAGGTGTGGAAGGAGGACTCTCTGATGGAGGCCTGGGTTGGCGAACTTTATTCTTAGAAGTTACTTAGTTCCTAAGATCAGCTCTTTATATCTCACTTCTCACTTCAGGTGCCTTGAGCTGCTCTTTCGGGCCCTGCCTGAGGACAAAGAACAAGGTGATTTAATTAAAAAAAAAAATTCTCTTTTCTTTTTTTATAAAACAGGTTCTCCTATAGATCAGGCTGGCCTCAAGCTTACTATTTTAGTCAATGATGACCTTGGACTCCTGTTCCTCCTGCCTCTGCTTCCCAAGTGCTGGCAATGTAGATGTTTGAACTATGCCTGACTCTAATTTACAGATTTTTCTTAGCTCCTAAAGTGGTGTGGGTTCTTTTTCCTTTATACTCCAGTCCACCAGACTGGGAGACAGGGGGACATGCTGGGTATGGTAGCACGTACCTTTAAAACTAGCAACTCCTCGCAGGTAGATCTCTGAGTTTGGGGCCATCCTGAGTCAGCCAGGACTCTGTGGTGAAGAGCAGAATGGGAACTTGGGGGTTTGGTGCTGTGTTTCTGGGATGACAGGAAGATACTTGCTGACTTTGGTGGTGGTCTCTAGGAGCAGGCTCCAACTGTGAGCAGAAGAGTGGGCCTGATGTGGCATTGAAACAGCTCCGGGTGATTGCTCTGCTTAGTCGTGGGCTGGAGTGGGCAGCCAGTGGCCAGGATACCAAAGCCTTAAGTGACTTCCTCCTTAGTGTGCAGATATGCCCAGGTAAGTACATTTGCATGATACTGGCTAGGACAGAAGTATAAGGATAGTATGACCAGATAGGTTATACTAGGTACCCAGGAGGTACCCATGCGCACCCCTTTCAGGCAGTCTCTGTGAGTTTGAGGCCAGTCTGGCCTACAGAGTGAGTTCCAGGACAGCCAGAGCTGTTACACAGAGAAACCCTATCTTGAAAAACCAAAACCAACCAACCAAAACAAAACAAACAAAAACATGCTCGTAAGGTTCCCAATAATTCATAACACAAAGATCTAGACTATATGGTATGGTATATTTAATAAAAATAGCCCGAAATATCAGAGGACAGAGCCAGGGTATGAGGGCCAGGGAGTGCTGACCCATGCCTTTCATCCGAGCACTTGGGAGGCAGAGACCCTCTAAATCTCTGTAAGTTCAAAGCCAAACAGCCAGGCAGTGGGTGATGGCGCTGCCTTTAATCCTAGCTCTAGGAATGTTGGAGGAAGTAAAATAGCTGGACTTAAAAGAAATATGAGGAGGAGAAGGCAGAAGTTTTTGTCTTGACTGCATGCCCAGCCAGTCTTGAGGACCGGTGGAGATGGGACCCACCCTGTTCAGCCTCAGGAGCTGGCTGAGTGAGAATTGGCTCTGGTTTGCTCCTGTCTCTCTGCTATTTTAGCTTTTCCCCAATCTGACTGAAAGTTTTATTATATATCAAATAGAATTCATGCAATATTGTGGGGATGGTTTGTAATAACAGGGACATTTGAACACTTTGGACTGGCAGGTAGTGGCTTTTGGGAGAGTATGCCTATAAATAATTTAGTTTTGGTTTCATGTATATGTGTACAGACAAGATGCTTCCCCTCTCTAGGTAGAAGGTTGTATCAGGTTCTAAGTCTTTGTGCTTTGGGGTGGGGCTATAGGCAACAGAGATGGTTCCTTTTACCTGCTTCAGACTCTGAAAAGATTGGACCGGAAGAATGAAGCCAGTGCTTTCTGGCAGGAGGCACAAACTCCACCACCACAGGAAGAAGCCACCTGGTAACTGAGTCTTTCTTGCTTAGGGCTGGGGAGGGAGTTGGAATCCTGTAGTGGGGTGATGAGGAACAGAGGAAAGGATGTCAAACCTAATGTCTGTCTGTCTCTTCTTTTTAAAATATTTAAATATTTATTTATTCATGTGACTTGGTGTTTTGCCTGCATGTATAACTGTGTAAGGGTGTCAGATCTTGGAATTACAGACAGTTGTTAGCTGCCATGTGGATGCTAGGAATCGAACCCAGGAAGAACAGTCGCTGCTCTTAACCTCTGAGCCATCTCTCCAGCCCGTCTGTCTCTCTCTTAGGCATCACCACTCTTGCTTTTCAGGTCTCTTCCACTGTATTTAGAAACCTGTTTGAGCTGGATCCATCCCCCTAACTGTGAAGCTCTTCTTGAGGAGTTTGGAACATCTCTGCTGGAGTCCCCTCCTCACCTGTAGTTTCCCTGTTTCCAGCAGCTTGAGCTGGGCCCCTGTGGACCATCTCCATGGGGAGGGATTTTTTTGTTGTTTTGTTTTTCTTCCTTATCCTCTTTGGGTAATATGGCTGGAGCTGATTGTTCCTAAGTAACCCCTCCACAGATGAGGTTGGTAGTCTTGTGAACCTTGGTCTAGTACTGCCAGTCTGGTTCCAGAATGGCTCATGCACAGATCATTGACTTTGGTCATGACACACTTTTTTTTTTCCGTTTCTTTCTTGTGTGTGTTTACTTCTTATCTGCTTACTACACACATGGTTGAATGGGAAATCTCACGGAAGACCAGTAGGGTGTTGGTTATGTAAGATGCTCTTGCCAACATCCATCTTCCATCTGCCTTCCCTGAATCCCAGGTCCCTCTTCTCTCCCACTTTCCTTTTGGAAGCTTGTATTCTGGGGACTGAATTCCATGTAAGTCCCTAGTCCCTATCCCTCACTCCACTCCCACCTTGTGTCTTCAGGTGTGGGTATGAGGAAAAGACTACGTTAATCCTTCTGAGAAAGCAGTGACATAGTCCTTTAAAAATTATTAAAATTTTACTTATTTTAAATCATGTGTATGTGTCATCCATATGTGTGTGTGTGTGTGCCTTTGGAGGCCAGAGGTGTTGGGTCCCTCAGAGCTATAGTTATAGGAGTTTCTGAAGCACCTGGCAAAGAACACCAGCCTGTGTTCTCTGGAAGAGCAGGTACAGTCTGTTAACCGTTGAGCCCTCTCTCCAGCTCTGTTATCTGAAAGCACAGGACTGTGCTAGACTACACAGTGAATGAGGTTAGGTCAGAAGAATGATCTTGAGGCCTCTTCAGGAAGAGTGGGTTCAGGGTACCTTAGGGACAAGTGAGACACCAATTTAATCCCAGTGCTCTGGAGGCAGAGGCAGGTGGAGTTTGAGGCCAGCCTGGTCTGTATACTGAGTTCCAGGACAGCCAGGGCTATGTAGAGAGGTCCTGCCTCAAAAAATCAAAATCAAAATGAAAGAGATCTGGAGAGTAGCTCCGTCTCTAGAAACAAACTGTCTCAGATCAGTCCATAGCGGTAGGAGATGAAAGGGGATTGAATCAGGATCCGACTTGGGGCTAACAGTTGTCTGTTTGCTGACTACAGTGAGAGCCAATTGTCTTTTGAAGCCCAAGGACCTAAAGTCACAGCCTGTGGTTTATTTTCTTGCTCTTGGGCACGGTGGAATTTGCTGTGTTCTGCAGATGTCCTTGACCCCTGAGAACCCAAATGTTTCCAGATAATATTTATACAGAGTGGCAGGGAGTATGTGCTCCCAAACCCCCCCAAATTGTAAAACCTGAGGGATTAGTTAGAGTGAAATATCAATAGGGTGGATTAAGAACTTGGGTGCTGATACAGAATGAGGGTCTAGAGAAAAGGGTGGCTAGAGCTAGTGTTTTTTGGTAGGCCTAGACTAGCTATATGTAGTGCGAGCTGGCTTCAAATTCTCAAGCCAGGATCCTGCTTTTAGCCCGTGGAGGGAGTACTGGGATCTAGGGTGAGCATCACCATAACCTGCTGTTCTTGCTTTTTACAAATTTTATTTACACAGTCTCACTATGTAGCTCTGGCTGGCTGGCTGCATTTTTTTTTTTTTTTTAATAGACCAGGCTGATTAAAACTCAACCAACATTTGCCTGCCTCTGCCTCAGAAGTGTAGAGTAAAAGCATGTACCATCACACTGCTTTTAAAATTTGTTTTTGAGATACAGTTTTGACGCTTGAATTATAGATCTGTGCCACTACGTCCGACCCGGTTTTGTTTTTCAGAAAAGGTCCAGTATCCTGAGTTGATCTCCAATTAATAATCCTCCTGCCTCTGCTCCCCAACTGTTAGGATTACAGACCTAGCCCATCCACCACGCCCTTCGTTGGAGTCTGTTTTAAAGGAGCACGAAAGGTTAGCGTAGAGTAAGAGGATCCCCAGGATTGGCGAGAAATGGACTACCTGGGTTATCATTACAACCCGACTAAACTAATAAAGGTTCAAGCCATTGTGCCAGGTTCTTCCAGCAGCTTATAAACTAAGGAGCCAATCAACTGGAGCCAAGTAGGAGAGGCCTCCTCGGAGGAATTAAAGGCTCTTTTACCAGCCGAGCTGGCCAATTACTTTTGCCGATTGGTCAAGAATCCCAATCCGTCGAGGAAGCGTAGCGCTGCGGCCAATTGACGTGGCGTTACTAGGCGTGTTGCACCCTTGAGGCGGGGCCGTGCCACAAACGAATTTTCTGATTGGTTGTAGTCCGCGGGTTGCTGGGGAGAGGCACGGAGAGGCGGGCTCGAGTCCCAAGGCAGACGCTGATTGGTTGAGATGAGAGCAGCTTTCCTTGCGATGATTCGGCTCTTCTCGGCTCAGTCTCAGCGAAGCGTTTGCAGCCGTCGTTTCATTAGTCGCTGCCGCTGCCCCTCGCGGATCAGCAGCTAGCGTCTCCCGCCCGCCTGCCGCCCCGGTGCCGCTGGGAGGAAGCGAGAGGGAGGCTGCCGGAGGGTTTGCTGCTGCTGGTGAGCCACCGCCCAAGTGAGCCGAGCCCGGGCCTAGCCGGTCGCCTTCCATTCCCACAGCCGTTACCCTCTGGCCGCCACAGCCGCCGACCGGGACAGGCGCGCGCCATGGCCTCTGGAGCAGAGTAAGTGTGTGCGCGCGCACCCCCGCCCGGCGGCCGAGGCGGCGCGCACCGTGGGACCCGCCGCGCTGGGTAGGCCCGGTAGGGCTGCGTCTGAGAGGCTAGGCGGGGACGAGAGGGACGGAAGAAGCGGAAAGGGCCTCGGGCAGGCCTCGGGCCGGGCTGTGCACCCGCGCGCCCCCTAGGTCGGGCCGGCGCTGGGCCCGGGTCGGAGCCTGGGCAAGATGGTGCTGTGTCATGCAGGCCCAGGCCGGCCTGCCTAGCTCCCTCGGCCCCGCGGCCCGGGCCTACTCAGGCCTTCGGGTCCACACTGCCAGCGCGGGGCTCTCGGGCGCTGGGACGCCGGTCGGCCTCTTGGCGGAGCACACGCGGAAGACCCTGAGCCTTCCCGCGAAGAGAAAACAGTGCGAGCCGGAGCCGGAGCCGGAGCCGGAGCCGGAGCCGGAGGCCCGCACTGGGCCCAGTGGGCGTGGACTCTGGGCCACGTGAAGGCCTCAGCAGCCCCGAGACTCAGGAAGGCCGGGCCGGGTAACCTGGGGGAAGGCCAGGTCGGCCTCGGTGGAGCGGACCGCCTTGTCCAAAGTTGGGAGGGTCTGTTAGGGAGAAGGCAGCGCATGGCTTTCTCAGATGGCTAATTTTCATCACGTTAGGCCTGTTGTAAATACCAGGAAGATTTACCTATTACTATTATTATTATTATTATTATAATTTGCTCTGCCAAGGAAAAGGTGTTTTTCTATTTTCAGGTGCTGAAGTTAGATTCTGAGTTGGTTTTGTTTTTGTTGTCTGTATTTTGGCTTTCAGAGATTGCCGGTTAGAGTTGGCTACCTCTTAAATAACTTAATACCACATATATCTCTTCTTCAAGCAGCTACAATCAGGGATTGTCTGGGCCTTGAGATTTTGTGGTCCTAATTTTATCTTTCAAGAAAGCATCAAATAAAACATAGTCACTTCTTGTCCTTGTCCGTTCAGTCTAGAAACTAGAGCTTCCCATACAACAAAACAAAAAATCAGCAAGCCTAAGACATTATTTTATACACATCTCCCTGTTTTGAGGCAGTTAATTAGGTGTTTTAAGTTTCATTTCCTTGGGATGAAGTATTCACTCAGTCAGCTGCTTAGCTAAAAGAGAACTATTCTTTAAATAGCCAGGGTGGGTGGGGTGGTACACACCTTTAGTCCCTGCACTTGAAAAGCAGAAAGTTCTAGGCTAGCCTGATCTACATTGCGAGTCTTGGGCTACATAGACATTGCCTCAAGAAACAACAAAATATACTTTAAAGATATTCTGTAGTATTTTACCTTCTTAATTAAAATTTTTGTTTTTTGAGACAGGATTTCTCTGTCTTGGAACTAACTCTGTAGACCAGTCTGGCCTTAAACCCAGAGATCTGCCTGCCTCTGCCTCCTGAGTGCTGGGATTAAAATGATGCTCCACCACTGCCCAGTGTAGACCAGACTGGCCTTAAACCCAGCCTTGTAGTTAAGGCAGTTATTGAATTCTTGTTCTTGCAGCTCCCTCCTCAAATAATGGAGTTAAAGTCGCAGCATGCCCTGCTTATATCCAGATTTTTTTTTTAAATTAAAATTTCTGAAATCTGGTATTATAGGTGGTTTCTACCTTTAGGTCATCTTTAAAAGATTTGTGGGGCTGGAGAGATGGCTTGGAGGTTAGGAGCAGTGACTGTTCTTTCAGAGGTCCTGAGTTCAATTCCCTGCAACCACATGGTGGCTCACAACCGTCTATGATGACATCTGGTGCCCTCTTCTGTGTACTGTATACATAATAAATAAATCTTTAAACAAAAAAAAAGATTTGCTTATATATACATACAAATGCTCTGAATGCATTGTATGCTTGCACACCAGAAGAGGGCACACTAGGAGAGGACCTATGGAAGAGCAGCCAGTGCTCTTACCCTCTGAGCCATCTCCAGCCCCCTACCTTTAGATCATCTTGATGGTTCTTACCTGAACTTATTCCAGGTTCCCTTGTATGGTCTTTGAGTTCTGGAAAGGACCTGAGTCATGCAGACAGGAGGTTTCTTTTCCTAAAGAACATTAGCACTGTAGTTGGTCTGAGCTCTAATTTCCAAGGGTAGTTAGTTGAATTACAGGTCTTTAAGGGCCTACCACTCATCTCTAGAGCATCCTGAAATGCAGTTTTCTTCTTTCTTTTGTTTTTTTATTAGACAAGGTCTATGAGTGACAGCCTGGCTGGCCTGGTACTCACTTTGTAGACTAGGTTGGCCATTCCCAAATGCTGAGATTAAAATCATTCCTCAGAATGCCCCATTTGTAAAATGCACTTTTGAGATTAAAGTACAAAGTGATAACCTGAGGTATTGTCTTCAGTTCAGTCCTCTCAATAAAATAAGATAGATGGGCACCCTCTGGAGGAAGGCATTCTGATATGGAAAAGTAGAAAATTTGATGGATTTACACTTTTCATTTTTGGGATCTCAGCAGCATTATGGCCAAAATGCCACATGTTTTGACTTGAGGCAAGTTAGAGCTAAGGAAACTACTCTGGGAAACTAGTTTTTTTTTTTTTTTTAATTTTTTAAAACTTTATTTATTTATTTGCCTTGGTGTTTGCCTGGAACTGGAACTACAGACAGTTGTTAGCTGCCATGTGGGTGCTGGGAATCGAACCCGGGTCCTCCGGAAGAGCAGACGGTGCTCTTAACTGCTGAGCCATCTCTCCAGCCCCCGGAAACTAGTTTTATAAAGTAATCTTTAAAGGTGTAACATAGTTGAGTGTGGTGATGAATGCCTCTGATTTCAGTCAGAAGGTAGAGACTGGACAATCAATGCAAGTTCAAGGTCAGCTTGTTTTGCACAGCCAGGCAGGGCTATATATAGCAAGACCCTTTATTAAATAACAAAACCCAGCAAAATAGAGTAAGATATTTCCAGTGGCAGTGCTTCATTGTTTGATTTTGCTGTCTCATCTCAGCTCCTAGAACAACGTGACGCTTTGTAGACATACATTTATGATTACTACTATAATTGAAATAATGTTACATTGCTCAGGCTGGTTTGAAGCCTCCTGGCAATTGCTGAGATACAGGCATGAAGCACTATGCCTACCTTTTAATAACTTGTTGAAGGAATAGTTTTTTCTTCCCTTCATTTGCTTTTTCCATTGTTTGACCTCTGTTTTGGTTAATAATGTTTCTCAAACTTTGGAAGAAAAGTGCTTTTGGAGTTTTGTGTGTTTGTTTCTTTTGGTGAGATATGTAGCCCTAGCCTGGAACTCCCTAGACCAATCTGGCTTTAAATTCGTAGACATCTACCTGACTTTTCTTCCCAAGTGCTGGGGTTAAAGGCCTGTGCCAGGCTTGTGTTCCTGGCCAGAAGTAACTTTTCAAAGGGTAAGTCCACTGAGTCTAAAAAGTAAAGGATAGAAAGGAGCTAGTTAATGGCTTAGTTTAGGCACGTGGTTGCCAGACTTGACTACCTAAGTTCAGTTCATTGGACCCACCTGGTAGGAAGACAAAGCAATTACCATAACAGATATAGAGTCAGACAGATAAACATGAATGTAGAAAGAAAGGAATTAGTATCACTGTCTAGTGAATAACACTAACTTCTAGGAAACTGATAGAAAACTAATTAGTTGATTGGGAGGGAGGAGTTCATAAGGTCCCACTAGCCAGCCCTTCAGGAGTTGCTGCCAGCTAATGGTTTTTAATGGGTAAAGGGACATGCTTCCTAAAGTAGAGTAGCCACTGACTTAAGTTGCTTCTGTAAAAATAACTCCTCATCTTGTAAGCTCCTAAACTAATTTGATCACATATACAGAACAGAATCATGAAAAAAGACAGCTGTTAGGAAGAGGAAGGGTTAGGGTTAGGGGAACAAGAGAGGGCGGGTGGGGGGTGCTAATACGTGCATGTATGAAAATATCAGTGTAACCTATCATGTATAGATAATACATGGTAGTAAACTTTAAAAAGAAACTTTTTTTTTTTTCTGTGTAGCTCTGGCTGCCCTGGAACTCACTCTGTAGACCAGGCTGGCCTTGAACTCAGAGTGCTGGGATTAAAGGCACCACCACCCAGTAGGAATTTAGTTTCTTAATTTCAATGAGTATTTGAATTTTCCCATGTTTCAAAATGTCTTGATTTTATTTCTGGATTAACAAAAGTCATGTGCTTTTACAGAAATGACAGGAAAGTTAGATCCTCTTTCTGAAGGTTCTAGATGTGGTTTGCCCTGTTGTACATTACTTTGTGTTGTGTGTTTTGTGCTTTGATATTCTTGTGGTACTAGGAAGTGCTCTTAAATTTATCAGGTTTGTTTTTTTAGGGTAATGCTAAAGGTTGTGTTTTGTTGTACTGAAGCTTGCTAAACCAACCTTCTCTGGCTTCATTCCCTTGGAAGACAAGCAATAAGAGAATTGTTTCAAAAGTCTGGAATTAATCATGGTGACCATGTGCCACACATTATGAAGCATTTACATTTTTTTATCTCTCTTAAAAGAACAAACCTTGAGGTGGGTTCTTACTAGTCTTCATTTTAGACATGAGGAAAAGTCCAGAGAGTTAATTAACTTGATCTCACAGCTGTGCATTGCCAGAATTGGAATTTACACCTAAGAGGTCTGGCTGTAGAGCCCCTTTTCTATTTAGTTTAATTTTTCTGATTGTTGAGCCGTCTGTTATGTCTTTTAATATTCTTTGGCCAGTTTCCTGATGTTGGGATAGGATCCCTTGGGGCCTGGCAGAATGGAACAGTGACACTCAAAATACTAAGATACTGGAATGGGAATGAAATAAATGCTGACTGTTCCTCGTGTGCTTGGCTGGATTTCTTCAATCTGAACTTTTTATTTTATTTTATTTTATTTTATTTATTATGTATGCAGTATACAGAAGGGGGCACCAGATCTTATCATAGGTGGTTGTGAGCCACCATGTAGTTGCTGAGAGTTGATCTCTGGAAGAGCAGTCAATGCTCTTAACCTCTGAGACAGCTCTCCAGCCCTCAATGTGAACTTTTAAGCTTCATCTATCCATTCTTTCTTGCTTAAGTGAATCTTAGAGATTGATTGGGATTCAGTATCTATAGGCCTGACGTCATTTTTTTTCTTTTAGTTCAAAAGGCGATGATTTATCTACAGCCATTCTCAAACAGAAGAACCGTCCCAATCGGTTAATTGTTGATGAAGCCATCAATGAAGATAATAGTGTGGTGTCCTTGTCCCAGGTAAGTTGGGTATACAGTCTGATCTTTACTGCACTTAAGTTGAAAGATTTTCCCAGTTTTCTTTTGTCATTTTTCTTCCAGTGAGAAAGTGGAGTTTATGGGGAATTCTAGCCTAAAGGCCTTGGTCAGTGACCTAAAGTCTTTGGGGGTGGGGTGGTTGAGACAGGGTTTCTTTGTGCTGTCCTGGAACTAGCTCTGTAGACCAGTCTGGCCTCAAACTCACAGATCTGCCTGCCTTTGCCTTCCAAGTACTGGTATTAAAGACATGGCAGACCCAAAGTCTTTAACCATGTTTTTTTCTTAGCCCAAGATGGATGAACTGCAGTTGTTCCGCGGCGACACAGTGTTGCTAAAAGGAAAGAAAAGACGAGAAGCTGTGTGCATTGTGCTTTCTGATGACACTTGTTCTGATGAGAAAATTCGAATGAATAGAGTTGTTCGGAATAACCTCCGAGTTCGCCTAGGGGATGTCATCAGGTGTGTGAGGGAGTGTGGGGGATCGATTTTTGACCTCTTAGAGATATGAGTCCAGATATGCCTTATAGACACCATTTCCTCTCCATTACAGTCAGGATGGAATCCTTGGCAGCTGCAAATTAGGAAGCCACCTACCTGGTCATGTGAAGACTCATGTTTCCAGGGTTGTCTATTTAGTTGCATTGCCTTTCTAGACTTCAAAACCAGACTTCTGCATGGTCATTAGGACAGATTTGCATTTCTGTAGCTTTCTTTCTTTCTTTCTTTTTTTTCTTTAAAGATTTATTTATTATCTATACAGTATACAGAAGAGGGTACCAGATGTCATCATAGATGGTTGTGAGTCACCATGTAGTTGCTGGGTATTGAACTCAGAACCTCTGGAAGAACAGTCAGGGCTCTTAACCTCTGAGCCATCTCTCTAGCCCTTCTGTAGCTTTCTTGATGCCTCTGTTTTTTTTGTTTTTTTGTTTTTGTTTGTTTGTTTGTTTCACCTTAACTGGGAAGGTATAATCAATCCCTTCTACTTATCACTGAGTTGGAGACGTTTTATGAGGATCTACTAAATGACCCTGCTACTCTCATTGTTTAATGGCTTTTGATGGTGCTGAAATAAAATGAAAGTGTGAGAAAGCAGGTCTTCTAACAGTACTTTGAAAAATAAGTAAAGCTACGCTGGGCTTGGTGATGCATCCCAGCACTTGGGAGACAGAGACAGATGGGTCTAGGAGTTCATGCTAGAATGGGCTACATAAGTGAGACCCTGTCTCCAAAAAGGAAAAGGAACGCAAAAAAGGTAAGTAAACCTGGAGGAGAGGAGAGGAGCATAGTTTTCAGCTAGACCTAGGGAGGTCTCCACAATCTTCAGTTATCTGGCCAGGACCAGTAAAGTTTCTGATGTTTTTTTAAATTTAAGTATCTTCTTGAGACTACTTGGTTACTTTCTCAAGATGTTTTATTCTTGTGGTTGAGATTTTTTTTTTTTTTTTTGTCTTTCACTGACATCAAAGTTTTGATTCAGCTGTCAGACCTTGCTACCCTCCTCCCTCTTATAAAATTGGGATGTCAATATTAGCTAGAAGACCAGACAATGGCACATACCTATATTTCCAGTAATCTCAGCATTTGGGAGAGACAGGAGATGATCAGTATTAACTAGAAAGGATTATTCTTGAAGATCTTGAGCGTTAGAGCTGTGCATATGTGGACTTTCAAATATTTTTAGTTTTGGCTTAGTGGTGAGTGGACTTCTATTGCCTCATGTAGATGTCTCTTGTCTTAGTTTCTGCTTGGCTGTTCCTTTGCTTCCTCTCCCACCCTGCTTTCCTTCTTCTCTTCACCTAAGGCCATCCCTGCCTTTTCTCTCTCGCTTGCCATCAGCTGTCTGTACCAGGCCTTTTCGGACACCCAGTGCTTGGGGCTGCAGTGTGGTTGGTAATGTGGAGTCTGCTTGTCATCCTCAGCATCCAGCCATGCCCTGATGTAAAGTATGGCAAACGTATCCACGTGCTGCCCATCGATGACACGGTGGAAGGCATCACTGGCAATCTCTTTGAGGTATACCTTAAGCCGTACTTCCTGGAAGCTTATCGACCCATCCGGAAAGGTGAGAGAAACTGAGTTTAGAACATTTTATTACTTGAGTAAACTTTGGAATAATTTATGTTATTTTCTTTTTTTTTTTTTTTTTTTTAAACTTTATCTATTTATTTGCCTTGGTGTTTAACTGGAACTACAGACAGTTGTTAGCTGCCATGTGGGTGCTGGGAATTGAACCCAGGTCCTCTGGAAGAGCAGACCGTGCTCTTAACCACTGAGCCATCTCTCCAGCCCAATTTATGTTATTTTCATATGTATGAGTATGCATACATTTGTCTGTCCTCTTACCTCTTTCTGTGCTTCAGCATAGTAGGTAGTTCTCATGTGTCTCTAAAGGATTATCTGATTTTGCTGGCTGTCAAGTTGAAAGTGTACAGCGCTACCATTGTTCATTGTAGTGAAAGCTCAGGCTACTTATACCCCAATAGTTAAAAGGGGCTTTTGTCATACCATTTCTGTATACTAGTCTTGAGTTGTAGAGGAATGCAATACAGATTAGGGTTTTACTATTGCCTAGTGTAGGGAAGAAGGATATAAATAATATCTACTGTGTGAGCTTTGTATTTTAAATCATGGGGTCTACTGAAGAGTTTTTATTTGGTCTTGTACTTACCTCTAATTTTGCTTATATTGTTGTTTTGTATTATAGGAGATATTTTCCTTGTCCGGGGTGGGATGCGTGCAGTGGAGTTCAAAGTAGTAGAGACAGATCCCAGCCCTTACTGTATTGTTGCTCCAGACACAGTGATACACTGTGAAGGGGAGCCAATCAAGCGAGAGGTGAGTTACTCCCTGATCCCAACTTCTCATTTTTTTGTTTGTGGTGCTGAGGAAATGCGAATGCCACTGAGTTACATCCCCATCTCCCAGTTTTATTACCACTCAAGTGGCATTTGTGTTGGTTATCAAGCTGAATGCTTTTGGAGATTAGATGGCCTTATGGAAGTAGAAAACTACCCAAGTATTTATTAAAAGAACCCATTGCCATGGATTTGAGATGAAGTCTACAAGATGTAAATGTAATTAGCACTGAGTATATGCCAGTAATTCTAATGCTTAGGAGGTGGAAATGGGAGAATTATTCTCAGTTTGAGTCCACCATGATGGTCTATGAAGTGAGATCCTGTCTCAAAAAATTTAAATGGGCTTGAGAGATGGCTTCATGGTTAAAAGCACTGGCTGCTCTTTCAGAGGCCCTAGGTTCAATCCCCAGCACCCACATGGCCATATTTGTTCATAATATTATTCCTCTTCATTACTTCTAAGATCTCTATCTCCATCCCAACTTGTTTGTTTTTGGTCTTTTTTCTGAGACAGGGTTTCTCTGTGTAATACTCCTGGTTGTTTGTGGAACTTGCTTTGTAGACCAGGCTGGCCTCAAACTAGCTGAGATCCCACCTGGCCTCTGCCTCCTGAGTGCTGAGATTAAAGGTGTGTTCCACCACCACCCAGCTTAGTTTTTTTTTTTTTTTTTTTGCCTGGCTGGCCTGGAACTCAAATGATATCTACTTGCCTCTTATCAAGCTGTGATTAAAGGCCACTATACTCAGTTCCACTGATGCCCCTTTCTCCCCAAATCTTCCTCCTTTCATGTCTTTGTTTTTAGAGTGATCATTGCTATGGGTGGGGGGGAGTTATTGAACAGCTACAGTTCACCAATGGCTGTACCACTAGGAATATGATTTCTGTCTTCTAACAACCATTAACTGCCTGTAGCTCCTCAGGGTGGGTTGGTGCATTATGAACCACTCCCTACTCTATTCAGAATGGGGTATTGATGGGCCTAATCATGGATGGTCGGCTTTAGTTTTTTAGGGGTCCCTTATCAATAAGACAAAGGACTGTGGTATTTTGTTGTTTTGTTTTTTCCTTTGACAAGGCATTGCTATATATGCTGGAAGTGAGTCTGGAACTCACTTTGTAGCCTGAGCTGGCCTCAAATTCTTTCTCTGACTTCCAAATGCCTTGATTAAAGGCATAGCTTAAGATAGATCAGCATAGAAGAGATTGTTCTCACACAGCATATTTTTTTCACACCAAATAGTGGGAGGATTTATAAAAATTGTATTTTTGCTGACAATACTATTAACTGTTTTCTTTGTTCTTTATTCTTCCATATTCAGGATGAGGAAGAGTCCTTGAATGAAGTAGGCTATGATGACATCGGTGGCTGCAGGAAGCAGCTAGCTCAGATCAAGGAGATGGTGGAACTGCCTTTGAGACATCCTGCACTCTTTAAGGCAATTGGTGTGAAGGTGAGCATCCTGAGTTTTGTGAGAAATCTAAGGTGGTACTTAATAACACTCAAGTTCTAGTCAGTGGTGTGACTGATTCCATAAATGGTTTAAAGAACCAATAATAATAATCCTTATAGAGGGCTCTAAATTCATTAGAGACATTGTCAAGAACAAAATGAGTAGCATATGTGTATTTGTTTATACAAATATATACACATGGGTAATACACTTAACAGTTCTTATCTCACTGATCATATTAAAATCTTAATCCTAAATTTGTCAGTCTTTATAGCCCATTACTCAGTAAAAGAAAATTATGGAGTATTAGGTTCTTGAAACATTTGAGAACCACCTATCTAGACTATAGTTTTCTAGCCTTTTTTCTATGTAGAAGAATATACCAAAGATGAAATGGTTTAATTTACCTAATAAGAATACAAATCATTTTGTCTTTGAGGGTAGTTTCAGTGTCCTGCAATTTCAAAGAGGAAAAGTTATAATTGATTATTTAAAAAAACAAAAACATTTGGGCCAGGTGCTGGTGGTGTAAGTCTTTAATCCCAGCACTTTCAAGTGGACAGATTTTTTTTTTTTTTTAAGAGTTTTAGGCCAGCCTGGTCCAACAGAGTGAGTTCCAGGACAGCCAGGACCACAGAGAGAAAGAAACTGTCTTGGAAAACAAAAAACAAATGACATTCTCACCGGGGATCAAATCAGAACAAGTTCTCAACCTGTGGGTTGTGACCTTCAGGAAAATATGTAATTTGCTACTGAGACACCTCAGTAGCAAAATTACAGTTACAAAGTGGGAGCAAAAATTTATAGTTGGGTGTTCTTAACTTCCTAACATGGTTGGTCCTGACCCACAGATTGAGAAGGCCTGTTCTAAAAGGTTGTAAACATCTGTGAAATCCTCCAACAGTGAAAAATAGAAATGGCCTAGGTTCTGGTTTGTCAGATTGATCCCTTGATATAATTGTTAGTTTCCTCTGCAAGTTGCATTTATAAATGTTACCGGCTTGCTGACATCACTTTTCCTTCCTGTAACAAATATATATGATTATCCAATCGATATTAATTTCCAAGGACTCATTCTTATTGGTTTTTGTTTGGTTGTTTGTTTTGGTGGCAGGGGTAAGGAATTTGAGACAGGCTCTCTATGCTTGGCTATCTTGTAGAATTTAGCTCTGCCTGCCTCTGCTTGCCCCAGTGCTGGAATTAAAGATGTGTGCCACTAGGCCTGGCTCTTTGTTTTCCTTGTAACTCAGTCTGGCCTCAAATATGTAATCCTTCCACCTTACCTTCCTTAGCTGTGATTATAAACATGTCTCAAAGGCTTATTATTATTTTATGTGTATGGGTGTTATTCCCATATGTATGATTGTACCACAAGCTTTTAGTGTTCACAGAGGCCAGAAGATATATCAGGTCTACTAGAACTGGAGTTGCAAGTGGCTGTTCACCCCAACCAAACTGAGTCCTATGGAAGAGCAGTCAGTGCTCTTAAATGCTGAGCCATCTCACCAGCCTATAGGCTTTTTCTTAATGGTATCCGGGTAGAGTCCTGGTTCTCATTTCTCACTGGAGTCTTAGTCAAGCTAGTTTAGAATGGATGGGCTTGGGGGAAGGTAGGCTCCTGACCCTAACCACTCTCTACTGTCCTTAGCCTCCCCGGGGAATCTTGCTATATGGACCTCCTGGGACTGGGAAAACCCTGATTGCCCGAGCTGTGGCAAATGAAACTGGAGCCTTCTTCTTCCTGATCAATGGTAAGAAACTTTGTCTGACTTGTGTCTGATTAGACCCATTTCCAAGTTGGGCCGCTAACTGACACATCATTTGCACCCTTAGCCTTCATATTTTAAAAACTTGTTTTATTTTACAAATCTGTTTTGTGTTTTGTCTGCATTTGTGTCTGTGTACTGTGTGTGTGTGCAGTGCCTGAGGAGGCCAGAAGAGAGCATCAGATCCCCTAGAACTGGAGTTAAAGCTGGTTTTGAACCATTATATAGGTTCTGGGGATTGAACTGGGACTTCTAGCAGAGTAACCAGTGCTCTTAACTATAATCTCAAATCACTGGCAACTAATAAAGAAGGATATATTTTATTTAGGAGGTTCTGAGGGGAGATTCACTGATACAAGAGATTAAACAATTGTGTGGTTCCTGGAGGGCTCGACTGGTCCACAAGACTGAAGCTCAGTGGGTCAGATCTTTCATCCAAGAGTGAACAGGAAGGCAAAGGAGCTTCTGTGTATGTGTACATCCTGATCTTAATTTGCTCTTTAACCACACTCCTAATTCTATAATCTCAGTGGTCGTAGGTGAGTCCCAGATCTACACTGGCTGAGAGGCCATGCCTCTAGGTCAAGGTGATGGTATCTGCTCTCCACTACACTTAACTGCTGAGTCATCACTCCAGCCTAGCCTTTAGCCCTTTGTGTGTGTGTATGTGTGTGTTCATGTGTAGGGTGTGCATGCACATGGGTTCAGAGGATAAGCTCATGTTCTTCAGGTATAATCTACTTCTTAGAGACAAAGTCTCAGTGGCTTGGAACTGTTCAAGTATATTAGGAATCCAGAAATCTACCCCTGTCTAGTGTTGGGTTTACAAGTGTGTGCCACTATACCTGTTTTTTTTTCTCTTGTTTTAACAGTAGGTTTTAGGGATCTGTCTTGGCTATTCATGCTTACAAGGTGGTCTCTTTAGCACCTGAGCTATCTCTATAACCTCACTGAAGCATTTTCTGATGAATGAATTTGTTTTGGGGTAGGGGGTGGGATAGGTTTCATTGTGTAGGGGTTTCAGGGAGACGTTGTTTCATTGTGTGGCCCTGGCTAATTTGCTTTGTAGCCCAGGCTGGCCATAAACTCACAGTAAACCACCTGCCTCCCAAGTTCTCTTTTGTTTCCTTGAGAAAGATTGTGGATTGCCTAAAGATATTTAGAGAAAAAAAGGTATAATGATAAATCAAATGGTTTTATTTTTGTTTTTGTATGTTTTATTTTGTTTTTAAAGCAGAGTTTCTCTATGTAGTCCTGGCTGTCCTGAAACTCAGATTCACCTGCCTCTGCCTCCCAAGTGCTAGGATTAAAGGTGTGTACCACCACCACCTGGATATAAAATCTGTATTATCTGAGAGTACTTGGGAAACATGGGCTGAAAGATCTTTAGAATGATACTTAGATGTTAGGGCTCCAGTGGTAATTAGCCTTTTACCAAGTCATCTTTGTCATCTTCACATTTGGAACCTGTTGTGGAAAGTATGCAGAGTCCATTGATTGGCTTCTCTCTAGACTGGTCTGCTAGCTCTGGCTTGATAATGGGTAGAGAATGTTATGAGAGACACAAGTGACTACATTCTTACTCAGGACCTGTATTGAGGTTTGTGGGAAAAAGTTTATTTTGCGATTAGGCGAGGGGTGGATGGATTTTTTTGTTGTCTTTTAAAAAACAACTGTTTTATTAATTTACTGTGTTTGTATGATCGTGCACACATGGAAGTTGGAGGACAATTTGAGAATATTAGTTTCTTTTTTACCATGTGGGGTCCAGGATTAAACTCTGGTTATCAGGCTTTTTAAACAAACACCTTGACCTGATAAACCACCTCTTTGGCCCTGTCATTATCTATTCTGTTATCTTTTCAGGTCCTGAGATCATGAGCAAATTGGCTGGTGAGTCTGAGAGCAACCTTCGTAAAGCCTTTGAGGAAGCTGAAAAGAATGCTCCTGCTATCATCTTCATTGATGAACTTGATGCCATTGCGCCCAAAAGAGAGAAAGTAGGAACTTACCCAAGGGGATGGTGGGCACTTGAAAGGCCCTGACTTAGCTCTTAACCAGACATAACTGTCTTTACAGACTCACGGAGAAGTGGAACGTCGAATCGTGTCTCAGTTGTTGACCCTTATGGATGGCCTAAAGCAGAGAGCACATGTGATAGTTATGGCAGCAACCAATAGACCCAATAGCATTGACCCAGCCCTACGGCGATTTGGTAAAGACCTCAAATTCTTTCCTTTTGGTTTTTCAAGACAGGGTTTTTCCTTGGTCAGAGATCTCTTTGCACTACCACCACTCAACTCAATTTGTTCTTACTTATTGATGTATTATAGTTCTGCTGGCTTGACTCAGTTATCTCACTTCTGTCTTTCATCCAGGCTACTCAATGCTCAGAATTTAAGTTCTTTGCCATGGCTGGACCTAAGGTCTTTTTTCATTCTTTATTCCTTATAAAACAGTGGTTCTCAACCTTTCTAATGTAAATTCAGTTCCTTATGTTCTCCGTGAGGCTTTCCCCATCATAAAATTATTTCATTGCCTTTTTTTTTTTTAATGTGAATTGGTGTTTTGCCTTTATGTATAACTGTGTAAGGGTGTCAGATCTTGGAATTATAGTTATTAGCTGCCATGTGGATGTTGGAAATCAAACTTAGGTCTTCGAGTACAGTCAGTGCTCTTAACTGGCTGAGCCATCTCTCCAGCCCCCTCATTGCTATTTTTATGACTAACTTTTCTACTGTTACGAATTGTAATGTAAATATCTGATAAGGGACCAATGTGAAAGGGCCCTTTGACTTCAAAGGGGTTATGACCCACTGGTTGGAAACCACTGCTCTAGAGTAATCACTTATCTTGGTTTGCCTAAACCTGAAGGATTTCCAGGTTATGAGGCATTAATGTTAACTCTAAATTTAAAGAGTTCTGGAGTGACTTCTCTGTGGTTCAGAAATTATTCCTGTTTCACATTTCTGCATTGTCTCACAGGTCGCTTTGACAGAGAGGTAGATATTGGAATCCCTGATGCTACAGGACGCTTGGAAATTCTTCAGATCCATACCAAGAACATGAAACTGGCAGATGATGTGGACTTGGAACAGGTGGAGTGGTGATGATGACTGGCCAAAACGTAGGGTAGCTCTGTTTTTAGCGAGTTACGAGGGACTATAAACAGAGATGAGAGAATTTAGTCACTAATTCCAGAACTTGGGGAGGGTGAGGTAGGAGGGCTAAACAGCAAGATCCTGTCTTTTCATTTTTTTAGAGCTGAATTGGAGATATATTTTGATTTCAGGGCAGGAATATACTTCTTAGTTGTTGCTGTGTTAGAGTAAGTATGAATTGTTGGAGGAGTTTTATTTCTAACTCCCAAATACAGGCTTGAATATTTAACACCTCTGCCAGTAAAAGGTTTGCTATGGTATATCTTTTCAAGGAAATAGGAGGAATCAGAGATAGGATGGAGTAAGGATTCTGTTTCTGACTTCTTAAGGAAGTGGGATCTTGAGGATAGTCAGAAGATCTTCTTTCTGCAGGTAGCCAATGAGACTCATGGCCATGTGGGTGCTGATTTGGCAGCCCTGTGTTCAGAAGCTGCTCTACAAGCCATCCGAAAAAAAATGGACCTTATTGACCTTGAGGATGAGACCATTGATGCTGAGGTCATGAATTCCTTGGCAGTTACTATGGATGACTTCCGGGTAAGGACCATATCCCTAAATTAGAAACACAAATAGGTATTTTGTTGTGTGCAATTTCCCCATTCTTATCTCATTCTGACTTTTCCAAACACCCTTTTTAGTGGGCCTTGAGTCAAAGCAACCCATCAGCCCTTCGGGAAACTGTGGTAGAAGTGCCACAAGTAACCTGGGAAGACATTGGAGGTCTGGAGGATGTCAAACGGGAACTTCAGGAGCTGGTTCAGGTAGGCTCATTTGCTCTATGATGGTATGTCATTGCCTCAATATGTAGTAACTGGCCTTTTAGGTCTCAGACTCAAATTTACTTAGAATTATGAGTACAATTCAGAAGCCTACAGTTAATCCAGTTTTAGGTAGTAAGAGGTGTATCTAAAAATCTTGCATCATAGACCATAGGATGTACCATAAAGTAAATGATATGCTTCTGATTAATAATGATTTTATTTTAAATATGGAGGTTGCCCTTAAATCATCTTTGCTTTTCTTCTAGTATCCTGTGGAGCATCCAGACAAATTCCTCAAATTTGGCATGACTCCTTCCAAAGGTGTTCTTTTCTATGGACCTCCTGGCTGTGGGAAGACCTTGCTGGCCAAAGCTATTGCCAATGAATGCCAGGCTAACTTCATCTCCATCAAGGGTCCTGAGCTGCTCACCATGTGGTTTGGGGAATCTGAGGCCAATGTCAGAGAAATTTTTGACAAGGTGAGCTGTCATATGTTTGGGGACAAAGTAGGATAAGAGACTGTTTCCCCAGAGCCAAAACCATTTTATTACTGGCAGCTCTTTTGGGGCATTTGTGATTACTGTGTTTTCTTCTCAAGTCTGAGAAATCTAGTTGTGTTAATATTTGATCTTTCTCTCTCTTAACAGGCACGGCAAGCTGCCCCCTGTGTACTTTTCTTTGATGAGTTAGATTCAATTGCCAAAGCTCGTGGTGGTAATATTGGAGATGGTGGTGGAGCTGCTGACCGAGTCATCAATCAGATCTTGACAGAAATGGATGGCATGTCGACAAAAAAGAACGTGTTTATCATTGGAGCTACCAACCGGCCTGACATCATTGATCCTGCTATCCTGAGACCTGGCCGTCTTGATCAGCTAATCTATATCCCACTTCCTGATGAGAAGTCCCGTGTTGCCATCCTAAAAGCTAACCTGCGCAAGTCCCCAGTTGCCAAGGTAGGTGCAAAGTTGTCATCCATAGGGACTTTTTTTCTCTGATGCCATTGGAGATTTCTGAGTTAACTAAAGGAAAGGGAACATAACATGAAAGACTTGTGAATACGAGGGTATTTAAGAAATACAAAATAAAATGGGGTGGCAGAAACAGAGGCAAATGTGTCTAGAGTGGATAGTCCAAAGATCTATGTGTCCGATGGGAGGAAGGCACAATGCTAAAGTAGATCTTTTGCTTCCTTTAGGATGTGGATTTGGAGTTCCTGGCTAAGATGACTAATGGCTTTTCCGGAGCTGATCTGACAGAGATTTGCCAGCGTGCTTGTAAACTGGCTATTCGTGAATCTATTGAGAGTGAGATTAGGCGAGAAAGAGAAAGGCAGACAAATCCATCAGCTATGGTGAGTCAGTATTCTTTGTCCAAATGTGTTGGCCTACGGACCATTCTCCATGATTTAGAGTTGAGAATGGAAGGTTTGGGAAAGGTCCCTTGACTGAGAAGATGTTAAGCAGGGTATCTAAGAAAATGATACTAAACAGCCAAGCTTGGTGTGGTGCATGCATATTCCAGTTCTCAGTGGTGAAGGCAGGAAGTATAGGACCAACCTGGACTACATGAGACTGCCTCAAAAAAGGGAAATGAACCCATGTAGAAAGACTGGCTATGTGCTCAGTTTAAACTTGATGCCTTGAGGGACATGAAAGTATGATTGTACAATAAACAGATGAAACAGTTTTATTTTAATTATGTGTATTGGTGTTTTGCCTACATATATATCTGTGTGAAGGTGTCTGATTACCTGAAACTGCAGTTTGAACCAGCAGTCTGGGTGTTGGGGATTGAGCCTAGGTCCTCTGGAAGAGCAGCCAGTGCACTTAACGAACTGCTCAGGCATTTCTCCTACCCCCGGAAAAGGATTTTTAAACTTAATAGTTTGTACTTTTCCATCCTGATGGGGAAAGGAATCCATGTACTTTCATAATGGAATATGTAAGTGTATGTATAGGAATGTAAAAACTATGAAATTTGTAATCCTGTCTCTACTGCGGTTGTACCTTCTTTGGCAGTTTGTGAATGAATAAGAAATGAGCAAGTGGCTTTCTTTACTTTCTGGAGAGGGCCCTTGTGACATAACTCCTCTAAGAAACTCCTTAAAACAATTGATGCTAAGAATTAGTCTCAAATCATCATAGCAGTTGAAGCTAATTTTCAATAGAAAAGTAGGATTAAAGCTGGGTTTTTGAAGAGAGCTTTTAATAAAGGAATAAGAGAGTGAGTAAATTCTAATAGGCTTGTAGAAATTAAAATAATCAGAATTATCAGGCCAGCCTAGCCTAATCTCAAAAATACACAGCAACTACAAAGTATATGTTATTGAAAGTGAAGCTTCTAGGTAGGACAATGTACAGTATAGTATGTGATGATTATTGAAGAGCTGTTTACATGCTGATTTTATTAAGATGCAGTAGTTTTACAGCTATACATCCTTCAGCTACCAATTTCCATGTTTCTCACACATCTTAGTTTGTTAATTGCTGCAACAGTTAGGATACAAAAAGTATTTCTTAGGACACTTTAACCAATATCTTTTTCCTTCTTTTAAGCTCCTAGCAACCCCTGATAAGAATTCTATCTATATAATTTTCCAGGATATACTGGCACTTTTTTTGAGCTAGGGTTTCTCTGTGTGAGAGAGCCTTGAACTAGAGATCCTTCTGCCTGTGCCACCGCCATCACTACTTGGCACATTGTCACATTTTTTTAAAAAAAATATTATGTATACAGTGTACAGAAGAGGGCACCAGATCTCCAGATAGGTGGTTGTGAGTCACCATGTGGTTGCTGGGAATTGATCTCAGGACCTCTAGAAGAACAGTCAGTGCTCTTAAGCTTTGAGCTATCTCTGAAGCCCACATTGGCACATTTTTAAACAGAGAAGTTGCTACATTTTTAGCAAGTATGGCCCGCATCTGATAAAGGTTGACTTAGAGAGTCAGATCAATAAAGTACTGCAATAATGGGAGGGTAGGGAAGGGAGTACAGGGATAGAGTGCAAACTGGGTCCTAACTAGTGATCTGTGCTTACCAACTTTATAGGAAGTAGAAGAGGATGATCCAGTGCCTGAGATCCGCAGAGATCACTTTGAAGAAGCCATGCGCTTTGCCCGCCGTTCTGTCAGTGATAATGACATTCGGAAGTATGAAATGTTTGCCCAGACACTTCAGCAAAGTCGAGGTTTTGGCAGCTTCAGGTAATTTTGGTGGTGATGGGCAGTTTCTAAGTTGCTTGGGGAACTTGTAGAAATAGTGGTGATGGGAGTCATAAGGAGGCTAGAGCAATTCATAAAAACCTTGTGTAAGCCCTATCCATATCTTTTTTCTTTTTTTGACTTTTTTCTTATATATACAGATTCCCTTCAGGGAACCAGGGTGGAGCTGGCCCCAGCCAGGGCAGTGGAGGTGGCACAGGTGGCAGTGTGTACACAGAAGATAATGACGATGACCTGTATGGCTAAGTGATGTGCCAGCATGCATCGAGCTGGCTTGGCTGGACCTTGTTCCCTGGGGGTGGGGGCGCTTGCCCAAAAGGGACCAGGGGTGTACCCATGGCCTGTTCCATTCCTCAGTCTGAACAGTTCTGCTCCAGTCAGACTCTGGACAGGGGTTTTCTGTTGCAAAAAAAATTACAAAAGCGATAAAATAAAAGTGATTTTCATTTGGGAGGTGAAGAGTGAATTACCAGCAAGGAATTGGGCCTTGTGCCTACATCATTTCTGTTGTAGTTTGGGATGGTGCAGGCAACCTGTGGGGTGTGAACCAAGGCACTACCCTCTTCGTCACACAGTAAAGTATCTGTACTTCTCTCAATGCTGCCCAAGCCCTTTCTTATCCCTAGCCAACCTGGATAGGTGGATGAGGGGCCACAGTTTGCTGGGTGTTTATATAGAAAGTAGGTTGATTTTATTTTACATGGTTTTGAGTTACTGTTGGAAGACTAATCATAAACAGTTTCTAAACCAAAAAATTAAAAAAACATTGACATGTTGTAAAAGGACAATAAATGTTGGGTCAAAATGGAGCCTGAGTCCTGGCCACTGTGCCTCTTCTTTTCCTGGAAATTTGTACCCTATTGACATACTTGGGGGTGGGGGAGGGAGAGTTAGAATTAAAAGAAGAAACCTGCTTTTGTGTAAGTGTGGTTGCAAGTAGGTTAGAGGACAGCATTGAGTTTTGGTCCTCACCTTCCACTTGTTTTGAGACTAGGTCTCTTTGTTGTTCTTATACCTGGCTTGGCTTGGGGATTTGGGTGGTGGGGGATTCATAGTTTCTCTCTCTTTTCTTGACTGGTTTTCTCTGTGTAATAGCCCTGACTGTTCTGGAACTCACTTTTAGGCCAGGCCGGCCTCATTACAAAAGAACCACCTGCACCTGCCTCCCAAGTGCTGGGATTAAAGCTGTGTGCTACCTGGCAGGTTTTTTTTTTTTTTTCCTTTCTCTCCTTCCATCATGCTGCTTTGGGGGCATTAGAATTAAACCTGTATTTGTAGGATCTGGAGATTGAAACTCAGGTTTTCACACTTATATGGCAAGTGTTCTGTTCATTAATCCATCTGTCTACCTATTCTTTTATACCCTTGATCCATAATTAAGGATGGGAATGTGTTCTTTATCTCTTTATCACAAGGGAAAAGCACACCAGGGTCAGGATAATTTCAGGATACTTCTGGTGGAACCTGGTCTCTGATCTGTATCTTGTCCATGGGAAGATCTTAAATCAAAAATTTCTAAAAAATAACTTACAACTTCTACACTCCTAAAGAACCCAATAAAATCCCTTCTCTCCTGATGGGCATCCAGGGTTTCTTAAGCCGTGTCACCCCTTTAATACTTAATTGGAACTTTATTGAGCAGGGTGTGGGGGATGGTGTTGATACTTTCTTGGACTGTGTGTTCAATATCAGTGGATAGGACTGTAGTGAAGGGAGCAGCCTGCTGGAGCAGCATGTGTGGAGAATGTGTGTGCCTTCTATTTGATACTGAAAACCAGGCCAGCAGAGCCCTGTATCCTGAAGGATTAGGTTGGGGTATTCTTATTAGATTTGCAGAAAGTTTTAGAAAGCTGGGCATTGTGGTTCATTCCTTTAATTCTGGCACTCAGGAGGCAGACGAAAGCAGATCTTTTGAATTTGAGGTCAGCCTGGTCTACAAAGGGAGTTATAGGACAGTCGGGGCTACATAGAGTCTGTCTCAAAAAACATTTGAAAAATCAGGTCTTGGGCAGGAGGGAGAACCATTAAGAGCTCAGACTCTCTGTAGAGTACTCCAGTTCCTCATGCCGCCCCTTTTTTTTTCATTACTTGCACATAGATACACATATCTTAGAGCCTTGGAGGTTTTGTGCATCCCAGTCAAGCATTGTTCCATTGAGGGGTCCCCCCCAATAATGGGGTCTTTCAAGAATATACAGTAGTTCTGACTGATGAAGTCAGTACTACGATAACCTTGCCCTAAGAGGGTGATAACTGTGACCGTTATCCACCAAGCAGAATTGATCATCCCAAAACCTACATATTCTAGGAAAAAGAGGTCCAGTCTGTATGGACAAACGACAAGAACAGATATTTAGATTAGATTGACTTATTACAGACTGGAACATCTCTGGATTTGTGCAATAAAATAGAACTTTCTATACTGTTAGGATTTGAGTCTATTTCCCCACCACTTTAGTTTTAGTCTCCTGGTCATTTGGCTATTCCTGACTATGATTTACAGTCTTTCTACCAACTTTGCACTGCCACTGATCATCCTTGTAGATTGGCATTGTGACCTCAATAAGGGCCAGAGATGAGCTCCGGTGGAGATTCCATCATCAAGCTTGATAAGGAAAGATATGAATTATTTTCCCCAAGGTAAAGGAATACATATTGGTTAAGTTAATAAAATGAAAGGTGCCTTATGATGGTTTTTATTAGTCATTCGATGGTTGACAGCTGGACCTCTTAATTAGTTTTCTTAGTTAAAATGTTTGAAAATGCTCTCTGAGCTGTAGGGTACTTTTTTAAGAAGGATGTGTTGTGATTAGAGGATGAGTTTCAGGTCAAGAATGTGGAGTGAAAACATGTAACAACAGAAAAAGACCATGAATTTGAAAGCAAGGAAGGGCATATGAAAGGTTTGAAGTGAGGAAAGAGAAGGAGAAAATGTTGTAATTACAATCTCAAAAAAAAGAAAAAAATGGCATAAAGGACATTATAGAGAGCCAAATAAAGTATAACATCCTAAGACCTGTTTGGGTTCAAGGTACTCTTAGAATTTGCCTTGAGAACGTCCAAGAGATGTATAATACTAGACTTGTCAAATGAATTTTAATTTATTTTTTTCTCAGGCTAGCCCTGACTGTTTTGGAACTCATTTGGTAGACCAGGCTGTCCTTGAACTTTTAGAGACCTATGTGTCTCCTGAAGGCGTGCACTACCACTTCTAACTAATTACTAATTTTGTTGTAGTGGTTGGGGGTTGAGACTAGAACCTTGACATCCTAGGTAAGTGAGCATTCTATAGTTACCCACATCCTATTTCTCAGTTATGTGAGTGTGGGTTTATGCATTGTTTGCTGTCTCAGAAGGCCTAAAGAGATTTCTTGGAGCTGGAGTCACAGGTAGTTTGTGAAGTTCTGGGACTGAAGTTGGGTCCTCTGGAAGAGCAAGAAGCCCTGACATTTGAGCTTGTGGAGAAGTGTGTAATCAACATAGGCACAGGAACTAAAAAGGAGGAAACCATATCGAAATAAGAATCTCAAAAGAGTATGGAGAAGTGGAGGATAACATTTGAATAAAGTTACAACGTGAGCTTGAGCAGGAGAAGGTATTTGCTGAGTTAATATGGAGAGGTCAGGTAGGTGTCACCAAAAACATTTCAGATCCCTAAGGTGCATTTTGTGTTAAAAATGTGAGGAATTAAGGTGGTATGAAGATAATAGCAGATTTAATATGAATTTACTTTTGGGCTGAGGGTGCAGATTGCCTAGCCCGCATGGCCTTTGGTTTAATCCTCTGTACCACACAAAAAATCCAATTCATTTTCCTCCCCTTTTCCCTTATTTTTGTTTTTTACATTTTAAGTTTATTTAAAAAGAATATTTGTGTGGGTGTTCTGTCTGCAGTTATATCTGCACCACATTTGCCTAATACTTTCAGAGGCCAGAAGAGGGTCACATCACCTAGAACTGAAACAACAGATGGTTGTGAGCTGCCAAGTGGGTGCTGAGAAACAGGTTCTCTGGAAGAGCGGCCAGTGCTCTCACCAGAGTCTTCTCTCTGGCCCCTGAGAGACAGACAAGAGTAACAAGTGCAGATGGAGGTCAGGAGTCAGTTCTCTAATCCTTGGAGTCCTAGGGATCCAACCTGTTGTCATTTCTTGGTGGCAAACACCTTATCCACTGAGCCATTTCACCAGTCCCTCTTCTTCTTCCACCTTTTTATTTAAGACAGTCTCACTATGTGGTCCACAGCTGGCCTGGGACTCTAGATCATGTTGGTCTTGAGCTCTTCAGAGATCTGCCTGCCCTACCTCTTGTGTTGGGATTAAAGGATGCCATCATATCCAGCTCTTTACCTTTAAGAAAAACCCAATCACCCAACTTCTATAAATATAGCACAATGTTGTCATTTATATACATGTATTCATATAATTTAGATTTACCCTTGGGGTTTGAGGTGGTCTGTTGAGACCAAGTTGGCCTCAACCTTGGTTTTTCTTTTTGTCATCCTTTTAAGTACTGGGCTTAGAGATGTGCTATATATATATAAAATTTACTTTTTAAATAACCATTATAGAAGTGGTAATGTGAGCTGGGCTGGTAGCACAAATCTTTGATCCCAGCACTCAGGAGGCAGAGACAGAGTTTGAGGTCAGCCTGATCTACAAATTAAGCTCTACAGCTGTTACATAGAGAAAATGTCTCAAAAAGCAAAACAAAAACCAAAAAAAAAAAAAAAAAAAAAAAGTGGTAATGTGCATTATAAGCAAAACATTACTTTTGAAGCAAGGTCTCTAACTCAAGCTGATTTCCACTTTTGGATAATCCTTGCTTCAACTGTGCAAATGCTAGGGCTACAGGTGTATATTACCATACCTAGCAGAAAGTATTTCCAGTGGCCAGAAATTATCTTTTTGTGTCTTCTAGGTAGATATGTAAATAGGTGTCTCTAGGTATTTTTATTTACCATGTTGAGAGTTATGCATGCTAAATGAATATTCTGTCACTAAGCTACACCTCAGCCCTGAATGTATTTAATTTTTTTCTTTTGGTAATTAGTTTATTGAAGCAGTGTTCCATTTTGTAGCAGTAAGTACTTTTACTCGCTGAACTATAGTTTAATGGTTCAGCGAGTCAAAGTTAATTTTATAAAATTATTATAAAAGTTAGTCATGTTTATATATTTCTTTATAGTAATTTGGCAGGGGTGGGGGGGTTGTGTGTGTCAAGAACCAGTCTGATGTAGCCATACCATGTTCAGACTTTCCCTAGTGAGCCAAATGTCATTTACAACTATTTGGCCAGAGAATTAGAACAAATTACATCTATGTGTCCCTTTGCTTGAAGTTTTGTTTGTTTTGTTTTTTTCCAGACAGGGTTTCTCTGTATAGCTGGAACTCAGTAGACCAGGCTGGCCTTGACCTATGAGAACAGATTGCTGGGACTACCTAGGTGCCCCTACCACCTGGCTTTGGTTTGTTGTTTTGTTTTTATATAGTCCAGGTTGCAATGTACTATAGAGCTCAAACTTGCAGCAGACATCCTGTTTCCTCATATCTGCATCTCAGCTGCTGGGATTACAGTTGTAATGTGTACATATCTTAAAAGTCTTTTCTTTCCTCCCTCTTGGAAAACTAAGGCAAGAAGATTGTAAATTCAAGACCTTCCTGGGCTGCACATTGAGGCCTGTGTCTCCAACCCTTGTCTCAAAACTCAAAAAGACAAAAGACAAATTTATTGTGGAGGGAGATTTGCTTTCCTTGCAATGCTGGGGGTTGAATTCAGGGTCCTGGGTCAATTTTTTTTTTTTTTTTTCAGCACACCAGAAGAGGGCACTAGATCTCATTGTAGGTAGTTGTGAGCCACCATGTCTTTGCTGAGAGTTGAACTCAGGACCTCTGGAAGAGCAGGCAGTTCTCTTAACCTCTGAGCCATCTCTCCAGTACCCCCTTTTACTCAATTTTATGACATACAACTTGGGAATTGTGTTTAACTTCTAGACAGCTGTGTCTGTGGAAAATAGACTGGAAGGATTAGGCAACCAATTTCATGAGAAATAACTGAACTATGAAATTGATAGTGGAAATGGTTCTGAAACATTTTATGGGTTTGTTAAGGGTTTGATGGATTAAATAGATGAATATAGGAAGAATTAAGAATGATGGACTTGGAGTGATTGTGCTGGTGCATGCCCATAGGATTTGTTGGCAGAGGAGAGGGATCATGAGTTCAAGACCAGTCTGGGCTACACATTTGCTGGGCCATTGGTTGTGCTCCCTTTTAATTCCAGTGCTTGGGAGGCAGAGGTAGTCAGATCTAAGTTTGAGGTAAGCTTGGTCTACAGTTGAAATTCCAGGACTACACAGAAGAAACCTTATGAAAAATGAAAACAACATAGTTAAAAGGAAAAGTTAGTTTTTCTGAAAGTGTGAATAAAATGAGGTTATGGGTCAGGTCTAGAGATGCTTGAAAATGCTTTGTATTATGACCTATTAAGTGAGGTGGACTCAAGAGTATGGTATTGGTGAAGTTGGACATTATTTTTGGGGAATTAGACTCCCAATTTTATACTAAAATGTTTTGCCAACGTAAATATACAAACTGTAAGTGTTGTAGAAATAAATTATTTTAGAAGTCATTGTCATAAAAGTGTCAGGAGTGGTTACATGCCTGTAACTCAGGCACAGCAAGTTTATGACTAGCCTGTTCTACATGAGGTCCCACTGTGCGCGCGCGCACATGCGCGCGCGCGCGCACACACACACACACACACACACAGTTCTACATGAGATCCCACTACACACAAAAAAAAATTATAAGGAATGTTAATAGACTTAAAACTACATAAAATGTAAAACTTTGGTATAGTAAAAGTCATAAACAAAACAGGAAGGAAATGTTTGCAGTTATCAAGAAATTGAGTACCTTTTTTTCTCTTAATATTTTAAAACATGCAAAGTAATTTGTTTCATTATGGAATTTGATTGACATCTTTTGTATGTAGGAAAATGGCTTTCTAAGATGTCTATATCTTTTTGTTGTTTTATGACAGGTTCTCCTATGTAGCTTTAGCAGGCTAGAGCCCATAGATCTGCCTGCCATTGCCTCTGGAATGTTAAAGTTGTGTACCACATCACCATGCCTGGTAATATGTCTACACCCAAAATCTTTGTAACCCATGGATATGTTACTGTATATACAAAGGAGAACTAAGGATGAAAGAGAAAATAAGGTCATCCATCATCCTTTTTGTTTGTGTTTTCAAGACAATTTCTCTGTGTAGCCCTAGCTGTCCTGTAACTCACTTTGTAGACCAGACTGGCCTCCAACTCATAAAGATCTGCCTGCCTCTGCTTCCTGAGTGTTGGGATTAAAGGTGTGTACTATCACACCTGACTCCATCATCTGATTTTAAAGACAAATGTGAAACCTGGGCCTATAACTTAGCATGCTTGCCTACTGTTGGCTAAAACTCTGGGTTTGATAAACCAGGCAGTGTCTAGGATTGTGCAGGTAATTTCACACAATTACAAAGATCCTTAAAAGTGGAATAAGATGGGCTAGGGTTAAAGCATTTTTCTTGAATGTTCAAGACCCTGCCTGGGGTCTGTCTCAGAGGTTAAGAGCACTGACTGTTCTGTGGAGGGCCTGAGTTCAATTTCCAGCAACCACATGGTGGCTCACAACCATCTATGATGATGTCTGGTACCCTCTTCTGTATACTGTATACATAATAATAAACACATCTTTAAAAAAGACCCTGCCTGGGTTCAATCCCCAGTCTCTCCACTAAAAGAGACAGACAAGAGAGGTTAGAGAGATGCAATTTGAGAAAGACCTGTCTTGCCTTTGGTAGCTTTGGAAGAGAAAATAGAGTTAGTAGCCACCGTTCATGAGCATCCCCCAGGAGCTGGGAAAAGACAAGGTAGAAATGAGTTGCATCTTTGTCAATCCCTTGATTTTAGCTGTATGAGATGTGTTCGACTTTGGGCAAACATGTTTTGTCTGAATTGTATCAACCACAGAAAGCTAGTACCATACCCAACCAACAGTGCACCAGGAAATGGGTACAAGTTGTAAAAATTGGCAATTACTGAACATGAAAATGGGTTGGGGATTTAGCCAAATGGTAGAGCGCTTGCTGAGTGCTGCAAGGCCCTAGGGTTAATCCTCAGTAAACAAGATATTAAACAGTAAACAAAGACAAAAAGATAAATTATAAGTCTCATTACAGATCCAAAATGTGACAACATGTTTTTGTGGGCTTGGGGGCAAATTAGCTGATTCAAAGAGAGAACCAGGTTGAAATGTAAAACTGAGAACAAAAAATTATTAGCTACAGAAGCTAAACCTGGTGGCGCACACTTGGAGTCCTTGAACTTGGGAAGTTGAGGGAAGAGGAGAAGTTAGAGATCAATCTGAGTTATAGCAAGACCTGATAAAATTTATAGGTCAAATCCATGAAGAGAAGAACTCTATAAGATAAACAAGTTGTTTATCTCGTGGATACCAAAGTGAAGGATGCCTTTTCTTGGTATGAAGTGTTTATCTCTTTAAGAACAGCACCAGACTGGCCCTGCAGCTTTACCCTAGAGAATAGATGTGGACTCCCTAAAAGTCTGAAAAAAAAGTTAAAACTGGAATGCTTCATTGTCTCTCTAGAACAGTGGTTCTTAACCTTCCCAGTGCTGTGACCCTGTAATACAGTTCCTCATGTTCTAGTACCCCCTATTATAATTGCCACTGTTAGGAATCATAATGTAAATATCTTTTTCTGATAGTCTTAGGCACCCCCTGTGAAAGGGCCGCCCAACCTCTTGGGTTGAGAACCACTGCTCTAGAAGTAATCAGTAGGGAGCTGACATATTTACTAACCTAGACTTTAAAGAAGACATAAATGGATTTTTTCTACTTGAACTACTTTATTAAGATTTTCTCTTATTTGTTTTTATTTCTGTACTCATACCTGGTTTGGTTTGGGCTGTGGGATACAGGGTGCCAAACTATTATCCTTTATTGACTAGATTTAGTTGGCAGGGGTCTATGGCCACCTAGAAATTTAGCTAACAACCTTTGAAAACCTCTGGAAGGGGAAACCTGGGGTGTGGAAGATGGGAGCTGCTTCTTTATGGGGGCCCAAGGACAATGCTTGGAACAGCAAGGATTTCGGGTATCACCAGCTACCAGGTCAGCCCTTTGTTGATCCTGGGGACCAGCAGCATTTGGGTGAAGCTGCTGAGCTCCATACTGAGACCTTTTAGGAAATCTGTGTATAGGGGCTTCTGTTGGTCTGTAGGCCTGGACAGAATTGTTTTTTACTGTGGCAGTGGATGATCCCAATCTTGTAGTCCCCCCTCCACATTTTTCTGCTTTGGGTTTTCTGGGACTTCCTTTCTTTTGGGCTGAAAGTAGTACTGAAGTCTTGTTTTGTCTCTTGTTAGAAACTAGAGCTCCTGTATTTGAGGGCTTTCCCATTCCTGAGCAGTTTTCATTAGCCTTCTTATGAACATGCCCTAGGGATGGGATTTGGACCACTACCTTCTGTTTCATCCTCTTGTTTTTCTGAGATTCTGGTTCTGCTCTGCTAGAAAAGTGAGAGCAGTGAGGAGCCTGGACAGGCTCAGGTTCTGTCTTTTGAACTTTTGGAGGATCACCACTTGTAGAGTAGGGGTGCAGATTGAGAGGATGACTCTGTGGGGCGTAAGAGGAGAGTCCCCAAGATTCTGAAGTTGGGGAATTAAGAGCTGGAGAGCTGCAAAGTGAGTGATGTGAGCCTGGAGATTTGGAAGTAGGGCTCTGCTGTAATTTCTGTAGTCTGAGCTTTAATTCTCTACTCCATTGCCAGGCATGGCTCACAGGGATGTTACACATCTCTAAGACAGACCCACCCTGGGAAGATGAGGCCTTTGTTTTACCTTCTGAGAACATAAGTTCAGACTGCAGGGCGTTAGCTAGAATAGGAGGCCAGAAGGTTGGTTGCAGAGGATTCACTACTGGAGGACTGGGGGCCTGAATGGCTTCTCTTTCTTGGACGTTTCTACATACAAACTTCATGTTGGAGTCTGACTCTTGTGATGGAGCAGAGAGAAAGCTGGGGGCTGGTAGCTCAGTGGCCCAGGAGTCCTTTCTCTGCTCTACTGCTGACTCCATAGGCTTACAGCTGCACTGGTCTCCACAAGGCTCACTTATGTAAGTCTTCAAAACAGAGTTTGGAGGTGGGCTGGATTCCCAAACTGAGGATACAGAAACAAAACAGTTTCCATTCTGCTTCATGTACCCTCCAGCAGGCTCAGATAGGATTCCTGAGGAGCCAGTGGCAAGCAGTTGTTCAGATAAGCTTTGAATTGGATGCTCAGAGGCCAAGCAGTTCTTTGTTCTTTGAATGTTCCCACACCAACCTTTAGATTGAAATGGATTCTCTACAGGGCTAACTCTGAGGGGTGGCTGTACAAGAGCTGAGGATGGCTTGAGGGTCAGAAGTGGAGGCTCAGAAGACAAACATTCTCTTATATGCTCAGTATCCTTCCATGTAGCTTCTGATCTAGGGAAGTCATCCACAGTATTGATTCTTTGTGGTTCTATAAAGGGGGCTAGAGGTAGTATATGGTTAGGACATGGAGAGTCAGACACCCAGAGATTCTTTCTCTGCTCCTTTGTCTTCCATAGAGCTTTAGACTCTAAAAAGACTCTTTGGGGGCCTGTTCTTGCAAAGTCTGGAAGAGAGGCAGAGGGAAGGTTAGGAGATGAAACTAGGTCTGCATAGACACAAAGATTTTCTGTACTAGGTCTACTTTTCAATGGAGTCTCAGGTCCCAATGGAACGTGTGCAGAGATGTTTTCGTAGAACCCCATATTGAAGTTCAAGGTTGGAGTGTCAAAAGCCCAGAGATTGCCTGAATTTTCTCTGTGTTGCAAGTGAAGCTTGTATCCAGGCCGATCCTCTAGGGGACTCTCTTTTTGGTATTCTAACAGAGTGTCTAGAGGAGGGCAGGGGCTTGGCACTGGAGACTTAGAAACAGGTGGGTTCTCTTTATATTCCATGTTTCCCCAGGAGTCCTTTGGTATAGAAAGTCTTACTTTAGGGTTAACATTGATTACTTTTGACAGAGAACCTGATGGTTGACAGGAGGTTGACATTAGGGGATCAAAAGCTTGAGGATTGTCTTTATGTTGTATGATTCCCCACTGAACTTCATATCCAGGGGGAGTTCCTGGAGGGCCAGTTCCTGGAGGTTCTGCAATGGGTATTGTGAATTGGCAAGGGGCCAAGATTGGAAGCTCATAGATCTGAGGGTTCTCTTTTTTCACCGTGGTTTCCCAGCAGGCTTTCAATCCAGACAGCTCTATAGGGTTGGCTCTCTGGTGTTCTGTCAGGTAAGTTGGGTGTGGGCTTGCAGTTGGCATTGCAGATTCGGAGGCTTTGGGGTGCTGATGTTGTTTCACAGTTATCCGTGGGGTCTCAGACCTAGTTAGGACTTCCTGAGGATTAGAAGAATACAACAGAGAGGCAGAAGGTGATTGTGGATTGTGTTGATGGAGGCTGGGGTCCCCTGGTGTCTCCCTCCAGGCCTCAGATGAATGTAAGAACGTGGAAGGTCTGATATTTTGGAGTTCAGGCTGTGGGTGCAGGGCTTGATTCTCAGAGAAACAAGGAACCTCTTCCTGCTGTATAAACCACTGTGTGTGTGCCTCAGTGTCAGATATGATTCCCTGGCAACACATAGGCAAAGGCTTAAGGCTGGAGGACACTGATGGGATAAGAGGGGAAGGTGGAGATGGAGCTGGTTGAGAACCAGGTGCCATTCCTTCCAGACTTCTCATAGCATGGGCTTCAGGGCTAGGGTAATGTGTTGAGGAGTGATAATAGGGAAACAGGTTGTATACGGGCAGGAGGGCAGCCTTGTTGAAGAAGACAGAAGGACCATTTGAGCTCAGGAAAGTAGTCTCCAAGGACTCACTGTGTAGGGAGGGAAGACCCCAGAAGAGCTGGCTTTTTCTTGGCTTCTGGGAACTTTCTGAAGCTGTCTTGTTCCTCACAGGTAGGTTGGTCAGGATCTGGAAGGTAGGGAAGGATCTGGAAGGGCTTGAGGGTTGTGTGAGTACTTGTTCTAGAAGCTCTGCAGCCTTGGGGAGGCCCTCAGAACTACAGGATGGCTCTCGTGAGACTGCAGTGAATTTATTTTCAGTGGGAGGAGAATATGGTTTTAGTGGGTCCAGAGATAATGATTCTTCTTCCTCCTCTTCCCCACATTCCTCTTCTTCCTCTGACTTCCACAGGCAATCAAGGAAGGTCAAATGGTGCAGAAGTTGTAGTCTCTAAGGAATAAAACAATACTATTTATTAGGTGTGATGGCTTCTTAGAGACGTGACAGATCATACATTCATTAGTGTGTTCTACATGCAGCCTCACCTGCCCAATAGCTCTGGTCAATGGTCATTTACGCTAGTCCTCATTCACTGTTAATGTCAGAACCCAGTTCTTATTTAGAGATCAGTATTTCCTCATGTACCTAAGGTCAGTGATTAGTCACTTGTTTTCAAATCATGTCACTGAGCATTCACCCAGTCACTGTTAACAGTGACCCTCCAATTGACTTCACATGTCATTTCAGTAGTTAATCATGTAGATCCACATCCAAAGTCAGTGGTCACCTACCTTGCCATGCATCATCATGTCTCCAGAGCACCAGGGTTGAAGCTGTTGCCATTTCCCAAGCTGCCACCATCTTTGGATCTGCCAAACCATGAACAAGAATAATATCACCAGATTCCCTGGACTTTGGAGGCAGATGCTGCTGCTGCAGTGTCTGCAGGCCAGAACATAGGTCAACTGGCCTTGGAGAAGCCCAATATCTCCCTTAGCCCTAAGCAGGTCTTCTAGTAGCCATTCCATTTTCTTCAGCTTAGTGGCAGTTTCTTGAGGTCATCATTACATCATAGAACACAGAACTCCCAACTCCCACATGGTGTTAACCTCTGTCAGACAATTCATAGTGAACTAACACTGCAGCCCTTTTGTCTTCATTGCCAAGGTCAGAGCTATGCATGCTTTAACATTGAACTGTGCCATTCAAACTCAGTTTTCCCTTCCTGTCTGTGAAACCTCAATTAAACAACTTAGTGTTTGAGGTTTTTCATTGGTTTTATTTTTTTGTTTTGTTTTGTTTTGAGACAAGTCTTTTTTCATAGCTCCAACTGTCTTGGAACTCGCTCTGTAGACCAGGCTGGCCTCTAACTCAAATAGATTCACCTGCCTCTACCTCCTGAGTGCTAGGATTAAAGGTGTATGCCAATCACCACCTGGACTTAGTTGCACTTTTTATTGCTATGATAAAATACTATGACTCCCCCCCCCCAAAAAAAAAAAACCTCACCAAAAATCAAACCGAAACACTTGGGAGGAAAGGGTTTATTTCAGCTTATACTTCCATGCCCCCACCAGCAGGGTCTTCAACGTAGACCTGAAACTGGGGGTGAGACAAATGGAGAAACAGGAACACAGAAGAACGGAGGGCAAGACAAAGCTTTCTGATCAAGCCTCAAACTTTATTTTTTCAGCCAGCATTTAAACAATCTCAACGTGTGAAGAATGCATGTAGCCAGGAGGAAGGGGAGGATTATTCAGAAAGGTGGCAAGCCTGAGGAGAGAGGTAACACACAGGGTAGAATTGGTATGGAGATCTGTTATCAGTTGAATGCCTGAAGAATGTCACCTGTCTGTCTGAGAGGACCAAAGGAAGCCGCCTGAATTCATTGTCTAGCTTAAAATAATAGGGGGTTTAGCCTTCTGGCAACCTAGGGCACAATTTCATAGTTCCTGAAAGAAGTCAGGGCAGGAACTCAAGATGGAACCTGGAGGCAGATGCTGATGCAGGAGCTATAGAGGGGTGCTGTTTACTGGCTTGCTCCTCATGGCTTGCTCAGCCTGCTTTCATATAGCACTGTCAACCATCAGCCTAGAAATGATCCCACCCACACATGGGCTGGGCCCTCCCATGTTGACAATTGTTAGTCAAGAAAATGCACAGTAATCTTGCCCACAGGCCAGTCTGGTGGGGGCATTTTCTTAACTGAGAAGCATCTTCCTGGATGACTATAGCTTGTATCAGGCTGACACAACGCTAGCCAGGACGGCTTGGATTATCTCACTTCATGTATTTCCCAGTTCTGTCCAGAATTTTTCATTTTCTTTTATGTGTGTATGCATGAATGCTTGTGTGTGCAAGTGCCCAGCTACCATTTTTCTTTAGAAATTAATAAAACTCTATTGTGTTTATGTATCACATTTTTATTTTCCTTTTTTTTTTTTTTTTCCTGGCGATTTTATGTCCTTGCTTTTGTAAAAAGGAAAAAAAAGTGGCTATGTAGGTATCTTGGTGATAGGTTATGGATGCCTGGAATGTCATATGACAGTTTTAGTTTTAGTTTTAGTTTTTGTTGTTTTTTGAGAAACCTCCACAATCCTATCTATGGAACCAGTTTACACTCTTACCCACAGTACATAAGTGTGGGGACATATAATTTGGTCATCTTCCCATTTATCACCTCTTTACATATATTCAATTTATAATGAAAGAGTCTCTCATTGTAGTGGTGGCTGCTTTGAAACTCATTGTATACTCTAGGTTGGCCTCAAACTCACGGCAATTCTCCTGCCCCAGTCTCTTGAGTGCTGGGATTGCTAGGATTACAGAACTGAAACATTCCTAGTTGTTTTGTTTGTTTGTTTGTTTGTTTTTTACTTCTTTTCAAGACAGGATCTTACTATGTAGTTCTGGCTGGCCTAAAATTTGCTGTGTAAACTAGGCTGGCCTTGAACTCATAAAGATTGCCCTGCTTCTGCCTCTCAGGACTGGGAGAGGGGAGAGTGTGTGTGTGTGTGTGTGTGTGTGTGTGTGTGTGTGTGTGTGTGTGTGTTTAAGAACACAGGTGTCACTCTGTTGTATAGATTGTCCTCACACTGTAGAACTAAAGCTGGATGTTGGTGGTACATGCCTTTAATCCCAGCACTCTAGAGGCAGAGGTAGCTGAATCTCTCTGAATTCAAGGTCAGCCTGGTCTACAGAGTGAGTTCCAGGACAGACTCCAAAGCTACACAGAGAAGCCTTGTCTTGAAAAACAAAAACAAAAACAAAACAAAACAAAAAAACTAGTTTTCCACCAGTCTCTTGAATAGCTAGCTGGGACTATAGACTCAAAGAAGAATAAATGTATAGAAGCCCAACAGCTTCAAAATTTGAGTTTCAGAGAACCCTCCCCAAATTCATTAATTAAATTAGCAAACCACATTATCTGTACAGAGTAAATGTCAGTGGGTTACCTAAACAGAAGAAAATGAGAATTGGTGCGAAGCCCTTTCTTTTTGTTTTGCTTTTTTTTTTTTTTTTTAATTATTTAGCTTTATGTGCATTGGTGTGAAGGTGTCAGATCTCTGAAACAGGAGTTACAGATAGTTGTGAGCTGCCATGTGGATGCTGGGAATTGAACCCGGGTCCTCTGGAAAAACAGCCAATGCTCCTAACCCCTGAGCCATCTCTCTAGCCCCTTGTTTTGCTTTTTAACATAAATTTAATTATTACTGTTTAGGAAAAACTGACGGATAATTCTCTCTGAAAAACATATTGGTTTTGTGTGAATTGTGGTTATTTGAGAGTGATGGGATCATTGATAAGTTAAGTCACCCTACTTTCTTTTCTTTCTTTTTTAAAATATTTATTTATTTATTTATTATGAATACAGTGTACAGAAGAGGAAACCAGATGTCATCATAGATGGTTGTGAGCCCCACCATGTGGATGTGGGGAATTGAACTCAGGACCTCTGGAAGAACAGTCAGTGCTCTTAACCACTGAGCCATCTCTCCAGCCCATCACCCTACTTTCTATTCTGAAAATGACAGAAAGTCTTGTTTCAGGCTGTAAAGATACATATGCCTTCTACTGGCAGACAATAAATACAAAACAAAATGTTATAAACTTAAGGATAAACAAAGGATGCTAAGAGGAAAAAAATTCCAGATGTGCCCGAAGTGGCAACAAGAAGATTGGCTAGAATATGAAGGTGTTTTTTGTCATCTTTGTTCCATGTGTAAGGGTGTGTATGAATTAGCTGGAATCCCTATTTTGTCAATATAAACTTCCATGTGCCGTTGACCTAATTTGCTCATCTGTAATTGATTTTATGCCATCAGGTCAGGTAATCCTTCTGAATTTTGCAAATTCTCCTTCCTCTTCCTCTGTACTAGGCTTTTTCTTTTGGGCCACCAACAAGCTCCCAAATCATGACTTGGAGACTTATTATTAGTTCTGAATGCTTGGCCTTAGCTCTTTTAACTTAAATTAACCTGTTTCTCATTATCTAGCTTTGCCTCAGGGCTTTTTACTTTCTGTGTATCTTACTCTCACTGCTTCTGGTGTCTTCTGCCTGGCCTGGGCTCTCTCCATTTTTTCCTCTTCTTCCTCCCATTCTTCCCATTCTTTCCTCAACCTAGATTTCTCCTCTTATTTATTCTTTCTTCCTGCCAACCCCACCTATCTATCTCTCTGCCTAGCTATTGGATGTTCAGCTTTTTATTAGACCAATTGGGTACCTTAAGCAGGGAGGTAAAACAGATGCAACACATCTTTTTATAATTAAACACACATCCTTACATCATTAAACAAATGCAGCACAAACAAATGTAACAACCTTTGCACAGTTAAAGTAGTATTCTGTAGTATAAAAATGTTAACATGTTAAATAATATTCTATAACATTTCCCTTCTTTTCATTTTATGTGTATGTTTTGCCTTGTTTATGTCTGTGTATCACATGTCTGCCTGATGTCCATGGAGGTCAGAAAGGGGGCTGTATCCTCTGTAACTGGAGTTACAGATATGGTTACTGAAAATTGATCTTGGATCTTCCAAAAGGGCAGCCATTAATTACTTTTAGCTATGGAAGCATCTCTCCAGTTTGCATCAGTCAAGACAGCATTTCTCTGTGTAACAAGCCCTGGCAGTCCTTGAACTCACGTTGTAGACCAGGGTGCTAGCAGAGATCCACCTGCCTCTGCTTCCTGAGTGCTGGGATTAAAGGCATTCTATACCTTTCCTTTTTTTTTTTTTTAAGTATTTTATTTTTATTTTATGTGAATTGGTGTTTTGCCTACATGCATAACTGTATAAGGGTGTCAGATCTTGGAATTACAGACATTGGTTAGCTGCCATGTGGATGCTGGGAATCGAACTCAGGTCCTCCAGAAGAACAGTCAGTGCTCTGAAGCTGTGAGCCATCTCTCCAGCCCCACAATGAGGAAACTAAAGGAAGAAACCAGCATCAGAAACACCAGCTTTCTGGTTTTGCTTAGCCCTGAAAATGGAAGAACTGTATTGCTGGCAAATGGCCACCAGGTGGCAGTGTGACACAGTAGACTAAGCATTTCATGACCTGCTTTCTGAGTCTTGATTTTGAACAAATTATTTAACTTCCCTGAGGCTCAGATTCCTTCTTGAGATACTCTTGGGCTATATCCCGCACATCTTATAAAGAACATAGGACATGATGGGCAGGAAAGTACTTTATTGTGTGACTGAGCTCATTTTTTGTCACTGGCCACTCAAGTACCCCAGAGCCTCTCAACAAAAGACATTCTAGTCATCTTCTGTACTACTTTTGTTTGTCCCTTCTCCATCACATGTAACCAAGCCTTGGTGAGCTCACCTGAAAACAGTTCATGAGACCCAAGACTCTTGCTCTTGTGGTGGGTGGGGATGGGGAAGGAGGGTAGTATTCATTAATCTCAAGTATGTTTTATCCTAGCATGGCCCATGCCAGTTTAGAGTGCTAGTGCCGTTGGATTGAGATCAGGGGTGGAGGGTGAGTAACTCAGAGAATTTATGAAGGAAATCTCTGACATGAAGAATAAAAGAAGGATCATATATTAGTAGTGGGAAAGTGCAATTGACTCCAGGCTTGTGAGGGCTTCCTGTCCCCATTCTGTTGTTGTCTGCAGCAAGTACTTCTAGAAAAGGTTCCTGGTGAAGGCGGCTTATAGCAGGTTGCTACTGGGAAGATCTGATGAAGCAAAGGTAGAAATTGGGAACTGGGGAGGTTGGGAAAGATGCTGCTCCTGCAGTGCCCCCAGGCTTCCACAGTTCCTCTGCCTGAGTCTTTCTGACTTCTTTGGCTTGCACCCTTCCACCAGACCCTCTTGAAAACCAGTTGACAGTTTCTTTGTGTGATCCTGTTCAACACTAGCCTATTTGTGAACCTGTTAGTTACACACAATAGAAAGCACATAGATGCACTAGTTGTAGAGGTCTGGGATCCTACAGAGACCCAGCTTCCCATGCCATACTCTCCCTCAGCCTTGTAACTTTCCCCAACCTGCTGGCCTCCTGCCCCATTTTTTCATTCACTGCCTCTTGTCACAAAGACAACTTTGCCTTTGACCATGTATTGTCGCTAACCTCCTTTACTCATCTACCTTTGAAATTAGTGATATCTAATTACATTTGCTTGTTTACTTGAGTATGTGTGTGAACACAAATGCCATGGCAACGTGTGGGGGTAAGAGGACGATTTTTCAGGGATTGATCCTCTCTTTCCCCAGGTATGGAATTCAGGTTGTTAGTTTCTTTACCCAAGAGCTTCCTGGCTTGTTGTCCCTTTAGAGCTTTTCTAGAGACCCACTGGGCCCTCCTCCTCCTCCTCCAGGTAACCTTTGCTTCCACTTCAGATCTGCCAATAGGGTCTCTGCTACTAGGAATTCTTTTTTTCAAACCTGTATTAGTTTTCTTACTGCCAATTCTGGTGCTTGTGTGGTACCCAGTGTGGTCCCACTACACATCTGCAGTGCTCTGGCTGTCTTGGGACTGAACTCAGAAAAACGCATGCATCCCCAGGTAGTTATTTTCCAGCAAAGAACCTCTTCAGTGGCAGGTGTTCTCAGGGTTTCTCCTCCCTAATGAATTTTGTTTTCTTGAGTTAGGATCCTTGATGCCTGGGATATTGCCCTCAGGATACTTTTCTCATTATCTCCATAGGTTTCTCTCATATTTTACTTTTATTCATCCTAATTCTTACTATTTTATGTATGCTTATGCCTGTTTTGCATATGTGTAGATTCATGTGTATGTGTTTTTGTGCATATACACATGCCCATTTGAGAGTAAAAAATTATCTTTACAATGTATATCCATCAGCTCCCATTTATAAATACTGATATATGCAGGAATCTTTTCTAATTTATTTTAGATTTGGTTTTATGTGTATGGCTGTTTTAAGTGCATGCATATTTGTGCACCATACATGTGCAGCACTCAAGAGAGCTGATAAGGATGTTGGTTCTCCTGGAACTGGAGTTGCAGATGTTGTGAGCTGCCACGTGGGGTACGACAAGAAAAATACAAATAAAGATATTCTGTACTGTTTTATCTGTGTGGTATCTTTCACTAGTTTTCTTTATTTCAGGTAGATTTGAGCTTAGTTTCCTTTATATCAACCTGAAGGGACCTTGAGGAATTTTAGGACATATTTTCTGGTAATGAATTTTCTCAGTCTTTACCCAGGAATGTTTTGATTTTGTCTTTAATATTCACCTGCCCTTTCCTCCTGAGTGCTGGGATCAAAGATGCGTACCACCTTTATTTTGTTCATGTCTGACTTTAGCTGTACCATCTTCTAGGTTTCCCTCCAACTTGCTATCTAGTCCTAGCTGGACTTTAACTCATGGCCTTCTTGCTTTAGTCTCTTCATTGCAGGGGTTACAGCAACACACCCTGTCTCTCCTTCATTTTCCATAGGTAGTTTTTCTGGGTATAGAATTTCCCTCCAACACTTGGATTATAACACGAGTCCTTTCTGATTTGCATGGCTTCTGATTACAATCAGCTCCAAGTCTTACTGAAACGATCTGTTCAGCTGGGGGTCTTTTCATTGTCTTATACACTCATCTGGAATTACTCTTTTCTTGTGCTGGGACTGAACAGGCTTGGGTAAGTGGTCACCAATGAGCTCCATCACTGAACTTTTGAATATACATTCTAATAAGTTCTCTCATCAAATGTGGGGAGTTTTCAGTCATTTCATTTACCTCTTTCTCCTCTTATTCCCCTTCCTTCTAGTGCCAGGATGAATATCCAACCCAGGATTTTGCACATTACTTGTTCTTTTCTCTGTTTCTAGAACTTCCATTATTTATGTTTTGCTTGGTGTTTTTTTTCACAAGTCTTAAGGGCTTCCTCTCCCTCTCTCTCTCTGGATACATTGTTTATTATCCTACTTTATAACATCTGTACTAAAAACTACTGCTTTTAATCCACACGAGGTATTTAATAATTCTTATATTCTCAAGCATGTTAACATTGTTAAACTGTGTTGAAAAACAGCAAAATTTGGGAGTCATTTTCTATACATGTACTTGAACTCAGGAGGCAGACACATGAGGGTCATGTTTTTAAATGTATCCTGAATCATTACTGACATTCAAGCCACGCTACATAACAACAAAATATCAAGGAAGTTTGTAAAAATATGAAAAAAAATCAGAAATAACAACCTAACAACTTTGTACAGACAATCTTACTTAAAAATTATGATCACATACTACTTGCTATTTCAATAAACAATGGACGTTTTTTCTTTCTTTTTTCTGTTCCTCAAATTGAATAATTTTATTGACTTATCTTTAAGTTTACTGATTGTTGTCTATCTTCTTAATCTGTTAATATTTCTATCAAAATTTTCATTTCAGATATTGTATTTTTCAACTTTAAAGTTTTGATTTGTTGACCTAAAAAACTGCTTTTTTTCTTTATATTACTTTCTTCTTCTTCTTTTTCTTCTGTTTTATTTTGAGACTGGGTTACTCTGTGTAGCCCTGACTGTGTATTTTACTTTCTTAAATGCAGGAATGTTTTGCTTGAATGTATGCCTGTGCACCACATTCATGCAGTGCTCAAGGAAACCACAAGAGGTGATATGATCACCCATAACTGAAGCTACAGACACTTTTGAGCCAGAGAGAGAGGGCACTATGTAATAAACCGCATTGTGAAGGTGCTGTATTCTGGAGCAGAACACTGGAGGGGAGGGAGGGGCACATCACAGAGAAGGGCAGCTTCTCTGTTTCTTCTTTAGGAGGATATTGGAGATTAGGAAATTTATTCATAGACCAAAGAGGTCCAAAGAGATCCAAGGGGGTCCAAGTTACAGATATTTTGTCAGCCAGTAAGCTGAGAGGTCTCTAGAAACTAAATGGCTGAGTGACTCCGATGACTAAGATGGTCCAAGAGCTAAGTCAGCCAAGTCTAAAGACATTATAGGCATACAAAATGGGCAGATGATTGCCACAGTTATCATTACATACACACACACACACATACATCCCTTGGCCAAGTGACAAAATCCAATAACGATTCATCCAGGAAACACTCCCTAGTCTCTTTTATAAAGTTCTGCCCTCCACCCCTCTCTCTTTTCCTTTTTTCTCTCTATTGTGTGCATGCATTCGTGTGTGTGTGTGTGTGTGTGTGTGTGTGTGTGTGTGTGTGTGTGTGTGTGTGTGTGTATGCGCGAGCACAAAAGCTTATTCCAACAAAAGCTTATCTTGCCTCAGGTAGCCTGGTTTCTTAGGATCTCAGGGTCCCATAGTCCCAGAAGAGTTGTGTTCAGTGAAGACAAAAAGATGAGACAATTTTCTAGGTTCAGTGTGTTCACAGACGGGCCAGAAAGAGAATTCTGGTCTAGGACATCTAGATCCTGAAGTTTTAGGTCTCAGGGAAGACACAAGTTAGTATTTAGCCCCAAGTGAGTGAGACCAGGAGAGAATGGAGTAGGATAATGCAGGGTAGGGTCCACCCTGCCAGAGCAGACATCTTTGTGATCCAGACCCCCTGGTTTGGGGAGTAGGAGGAAGAGCCTCCCACAGGAAGTGCCTCAAGTCAGAGGGCAGGAGCCTTTGCCAATGTTTCTGTGCAGGATGAAGAGTGAGTCAGAAAGGTTCAGAGAATCTCAGGGTGCACCTGGGGTGGGGGCAGGCCTAGCAAAAGGCAGCCATCCTTGTGGTACTGAGGACAGTGGTCTCAAGGCTGTGTTGGGCCTTTCTCCAGCAGCATGATAAGCATACTTGAAGGTGGCCACTCCTATGACCACAGGGTTCCTTCCACCCAGACCCAAAGGGAAAAGGCAGTGGCCTTTACAGTATTAACCAGGCCCTAAGAGTCAGAGATGTCTAGCAGGGACAGATGGGTCAGCTACTAGAACAGACATCCTCAGAAAATGGTGTGATTCAAGAAGCAGCAACTGTGTTTAGTGCCCTTTGGAACCCAGACTCCCAGCCAGGCCCTGCAGCATGCTCTAGCTACATTCTTTGTGCTCAGACTTTAAAAAGATTAATTTTATTATTTTGATTGTGTATATGTGTGCAGGTTCCCGAGGAGGTTGGCACTGTCAGGTTCCCCTGAGCAACTGTGAGCTGCCTGATGTGTGTTCTGAGAACTGAACTTGGCTCCTCCATGGGAACAGGAAGTACTCTTAGCTGCTGAGCCATCTCTCCTGCCCACTTGATGGCCAGACTTCGTCTTTGGGAGAATGCCTGTTTTCATCAGTCAGAAAGTCCTCCATCCCCTGCAGGGAATGAAATGTCTCTAGTTCAAAGAGAACGTTAGACAAGTCTGTTAGCTCTCGTGTTGACACGGCTTCTGAAGAGGACAGGCTCTGTTTCTCACAGCCAAGGATACGTTCTTTGCAGACAGCTGGGCTGTGCTTTCTAGCTTTGTTGTCTGAGATACATGTTCCGGCATTCCGAAACGCCAGGGCTTACAGGAAGAAGGGGTCAGCTTCGGCTTATTCTGAGGATGCTTGGCTTTCTGGGGGGGTGATCAGGGCTCTGGAGGGGGGCTGACAGTGCCACTGCATTCCTGCCTGCACCCCAGGGCCCCTGCTCCTGCTCAGAGGCCATATTTTTAAAATACTTTATTTTTTTCATAATACTGTCATTACAAAAAAATACAAAAAACTACTATAAAAACATTCAGGGGCTTGTCAAAGTGAGAAAACCTAAAGACCCCACCCCAGGAGCAGCTGAAGCGGTCTTCTCCCAGCTCCTTGACTATTTGACTTTTATACAACTGTGGGAGTGGGGTGGGGTCACACAGGCGAGAGGGGCTGGAAATTTCTGACACAGCCTCCGAGAAAGGTAAGAAATAAGTAGCTTCACATATCACAAAAGTAGGGTTTGGAAGTTTGGGGTGGCTAGGCCCTGAGTTCAGAGATGTGGGGAGAAACCTGTGATCCTGAATTTCTTGGTGGGGAGTAGCTGCTACCTGACTCCAAAGCCCTTTTCCTTCCTGATGATGGCTGGGAGATGGGTCCTGCCCCACCTCTTAGCTGTAATGCTTCAGCCCGCTCTTTCCACCCTTGGACACTCCTCAGAGCACGGGGGACAGAAACTCCAACTCTGTGGGGTGTAGGCAGGGCAGCTGGAGGGAAGGCTCCTGAGTGTTGGCTCACCTCCCTGCCCCAAATGAAAAGTGTCTTGTGCTCAGTGGATGGCCTTGTTCGCAGGGAATGAACCTTCCCTTCCTACTTCCTCTCCTCTTGTCTCTCAGAGAGACACAGACCACTTTAGGCAAGTGCTTCATGTGCATGAATATTTGTGGGGTAGCCTTGAACACTACAGACCAGGGAGGGGGCGTCCTTTCTGTCCTCTTTCTCCAGAAACAGGAGGAAGCCAAAGGGAAGGGAGAGAAAAGGTGTTGGCAAGGCTGAGAGAGGAGAAGGACATGCTATTTACAGGCATAGACAAGGAATCTATATCTTCAAGTAGCACTCAAGTCACTCTCCAGCCACTGGAGTGGAAACTGGATTCAAAGCTAGTGACAGAAAATTGACCCCTGGCCTGGGCTAGCTCTCCCACCTCCCTCCCGTTCCCCCAAAGCAGCCCAGCTCTGAAAGGGGTTGGGGACAGGAACATTTTCCTGAAAAATCAGTGGCTTTTTTTTTTCTTTTTTTTTTTTTTTGCATTTTAGAAAAGTGCCAGTGTCCAGTGGACATCCAGCTGGGTCCACATGAGATGGGTGAGTGTGGGGGTATTGCTGTGGTAGGCTCCAGACTGGCCAGAGCAGAGCCTAGGAGCAGGGGAGGTGCTGCTTAAGGATCTGCCGAGTTTGTGGTGTTAATCTGTCTGGGAATCGAACTTTGAACTCAACAATGAGGTCTCCCCGCTGAGTGGGCACCTTGGGGAAGGGGAGGCCCTCCCCACGGAGTCTCTTCACGGTGCCTGGCTTGATAACATCATTGCAGGGTAGAGGGATCACTCGGCCATCAATGGTGGGAATGTTCACGGTGCAGCCACACAGTGCCTGAGGAAAATAAAACGGTGAGAAAAAGGGAGGCAGAGAGAGAGGAGAGAAAGGAAAAAAATGTAGGGGGGGAGGATGTCAGAAAGGAAAGACATGCTTCCTATCAGACAGACAGACAGACAGACACACACACACACACACCTCCTTGAGGCTGATCAGTGCACTGTAGAGCACATTGGTACCGTCTCGGCGGAAGTGTGCATGAGGCTTGTCTTTGAGCACGAAGACAATGTCGGCTGGGATGTTGTCAGGTGTGGCATCACCTTCTTTGGGAAAGGTGATCTTGGTGCCTTCCTTCCAGCCACGCTTGATGACAATGTGCAGGATTTTGTCCTCGGTGCGAACAGTTCGCCCATCAGGGTTGAGGCGCCGCCTTGTGATCTTCATGCGCTTAGTGGAGCCATGGTAGATCTCCTCCAGGGACACCCGAAGCTCATGCACCACAGGAGGGTCCTGCACCTTGCGCCGGGGGTACAGTGGTTCCGGGGCTCGCCTTGGACCCCTACTCAGCCCATTGAAGCCAAAGCGGCCAAAGGCACCAAATGGGTCCTCATCTTCATCCACATCCATGTCATCTGGGTCAAAGCCACTGAAGGGTCGAGTGGATCGGCTGCTGGCAAAGAAGATATCGAAGGGGTTGGAGCCACCAAAGAAGGAAGCAAAGGTGGCATGAGGGTCCCCATGGAAGGTGTAGTGAAAGGAGCCACTGGAACCACCTGAAGTGCCACCGCCGGTCTTGAGGCCTGAAGGGGAGGAGAAGTTAGGGGCAGTGTGGGCCCATCTTGGGCCCCGTTCCAGTCTGTCCCCTGCCTGTTAAGCTGCCAGTTCATGGGCCTAGATAAAGAAGCAATCTTTAACTCCCACAGGGAGGGCACTAACAGTAAGAAACACTCTGAACAGATTAATACCTACTCAGTTAACTACATATTTAGGATTATATATCTGGGCATGGAGGTGCATGTCTGTAACCTCAGTACTCAGAAGACTGGGTTTCCAGCTAGTATGCACTGTGTAGAGATACCTTGTCTCAAAAACGAACCCAAGCAACCTACATCTTGAGATTCCATTGAGCTAGTTAACCAACCAATAAGTGGAAAAGTGAGGACTGAGGAGATGGCTTTTGTTATGTAATCATTTCCACAAAAGCTTGGGTGGCTGGCCTCCATGACAGGCTATACTTGACTCCCAAATCTGTTTACTTTCCGAGACACACAGGACTAGAGATAAACACAGGCTTTGACCACAGAGAGGGTAGTAAGTGACCTGTCCTAAGTGTGAACACAGTCTAGGAGGAACTCTGCTATGATTCTGCTTCACCTTTCCCTAACCTCTGCTCCAGCAGGAAATCAAGAGGTCTCAAAAAACAAGGAAGTTCATTCACATGGAAATGAGGAACTATTTTTCTAGAACAAAAATTCAGTTACTTAATTTCCACATTCTGATCCCATGCTGCACAGCTTCAGGAACTGTCATCCACATATTGTACACATGTAGGCTACAATGGACCAGCTTCCCCAACCAGCCCTGCCTCCCACATCTGATGTGGAGCAACCACCGCAGATCAATGGGCTGGCACCATGAATGGAGCTGGAACTGGGTCTTGTCTAAGGGACTTGGATTTCTGCATGGTATTTTCATAATAGATGTGTAATGAAGTGGTAATAAGTATGGGGGAGGGGAGTAACATAGACTGATCCACAATATGTAGATTCAGGGATGGGGTTCAGGCTAGGGGAAGGGCCTTTCTCCTTGAGATGTATTTATTTGTTTATTTAGTGCTTCTGGGGAGAGAACCTAGGTATTGGTGCACTCTGGGCAAGTGCTCTAGCACTAGGCTTTATTCTTAGCCCTCTTTGAGGCCTTTTATGTAAAATTTTAATTGGCTTTGGGAACCTCTTATTTCATGGGACCACAGGATGGGTTTGGGTTTCATTGGAGAGGTCAAGTAAGTAGCAGGTACCGGGTTTGTGGCAACTGCCTCTTAGTCCCTCTAGTTCTAAGACTTGAGGTCTGTTCTCTCTTCCTGTTGAAGAGCTAGCTACGAAGCAGGTTTGCAAAGTAAGGCAGAGTAGGAGGCTGGACTGATGACAAGAGGGGGAAATTCTCACTGTGGGGATTCCTGTTCTCTCAATCCACTCCACTCCACTTCAGGCTGAGAACAACTTGTCCTAAGCCAGAGCTGCACACAGACTGTGCACAATTGTTCTGGCTGGCTGTTGAGGAAGAGGCAGGGTAGACAGAAATAGAACTCACTTGCCAAGGCTCCTTCTCCCTCCTCTAACCCAGAGGTCTTCCCTGGGCCAAAGTGCACATGATCTACACCAGCACTTGGTCTCTGCCTAGGGTCTGGGTCTGAGTGTTGCCTTTACTTGGGCTTGTTCATGGATAAGGTGGGAAAGAATGTGGGTAGCTTCTCCAACTCCTTTCCTAAACAAAGGGTAGGCTAAGTGCAGGATTGAATGCAGTTCTGAGACGGGCCACATGGAGGCATGCATGGTGCCTGCTCTGCCTTCCTTCCTTCTCCCAACCCCCAGCACTTCCCATCCCCCCTCCTTAGCTGGGAGGATTTGAGCAGGTGCCTGGTCTCCATGAGAATTGGCAAGTCTAGGAATAATCGGGGAAAAATGGAATGAACTCACAGCATGGGGACTAAAAGGAGGGGCTGGGAAGTGAGGCGTAGGGAGGAGAGCGGCAGAGATGGACAGAATGCACAATAAGAGTGCACGGAAGGAGCATGATCTTGAGCCCTTGCTTCTAACCAAGGTTTAACATGCCATTAGCCTGTTTCACCCTGAGCACATGCTGGGGAAGGTGAAGAGGAGGACAGGATGAAAGAATGGTGGACGCCGTTAGGAAGAAGGGCAGGTCTTCCCAGGAAGGAGAGTCCTCATCTGTGACAGTGTCTCTTAATATAGCCTGACAGGTGCTTGTGGCTGGCGGGTGGCAGGCGGGCCCTGAGGGGCAGGCCCAGAATTAGCAGCTACATCATGCCCGTGGGATGTGCTGGGAGGAGCTACACTTTTGGAGGCTTTATTTGGACCTTTCCTGCTGCCAGCCCAGTGCTTGTCCACCAACTGCCCTAGGGAAGGGCTAAGATGCCAGCGATATCTCCCTTTCCACTCCTGGACTCCTGCCACTTCCTCTGGGAGGCAAATCTCTGTTCTGCTGGCCAGAAGTGGTCAGAGACTGGGGGATGGTGGCAACAACCATTTCCACTCAGAACTCTAGTGGTTAATTCCCTGACTGTTCAAGGGCCTGACTTTTATGCTGATGAATGTAAATGCCGTCCTCAGAGAGTCACAGACTTGCTCACCCCAACCTTTCAGATCAGCCAATGAAGCAGCAGGGACTCTAGGCAGGACTAATAAGGAAGGGAAAGAAGGTGGTGATGGGGGGGGAGGCTCCGGCTCAGACTCCAGCCTTTCTAGCGCCTGAAGGGAGGGGAAGAGAGAAATTGGGAGGAGAGAGTTGAGACCAGGTGGTCAGTGACTGAGCTACTCTAAGGAAACATGCCTCCATCAGCCCTGCTAGGAGAACTGGATTGCCCAGGGCTCCAGAGAAACTCAGGGCTCCAGGTTTGGGCACTGCATCTTCTTACCTTCCTCCCCATACTGGTCATACAGGCTCCGTTTCTTAGGGTCACTCAGCACGTCGTAGGCCTCAGCAATCTCCTTAAACTTCTCCTCGGCGTTGGGCTCCTTGTTCTTGTCTGGGTGGTATTTCAAGGCCATCTTCCGATAGGCTTTCTTGATCTCATCCTCATTGGCCCCCGATGGGATTCCGAGGATCTTGTAATAATCTTTTCCCATCACGGCCACTGGACCAGTGCTGGGCTCCTTGTTTCTGAAAGAACCCAGGGCCAATCTTTGGTACCCTGTTCTCTAGAGTGCAGCCCCACTCCTGATGACCCTGCAATCCTTAAATAATTCCCTGTATGACCTTCAATAGGTCATGCCTATTCTCTGGGCCTAGGTCTCCCCATCTGTGAAATCAAAGTTTGGGCTAGATGATGTCTTCCAGTTCTGACATGCTAGGATTTCATGATCCCTTTCTGAGCTTCTGGCTGAAGATTGTGGCCCCACTTCTTGGGTCTAGGCTGGGGCCCAGGCCCCTGGCTCAGCCTGAGGACCCCTGAGAGGCCCTTCTGAGTGAGATGACACTGTGAACTGACAGATCACACAAGAAGCTGGAGAAGGTCAGTGTACTCAGTGAGGTCACCTGAGCTTCACAGTCTCTCCTACGCCACACCTCAGGCATGGTGCCCAGGCTGAGGACAGCTGGGGCAGTAGCCCAGGCCTGGAAACAGGCTCCAGTCTTTAGCCAGCTGAATGAGGGTATGGGAAAGTATAGTCTTTCTGCCACTAGGGACCCCAAATCTTTCTACCCTTGCTCCCCTCAGAGTATGCTAAACTTTATGTGTGACTCAGATCACAGAGTGACTCAGTCTTTGGAAATTGCTGTTTCTAACACTCTCATTAGCAAGGGGGGCAAGGAGGACACTGTCTATCCCCAGCCGGTAACAGTTGCCTTTACTGGTTTCCCAGGATCTACACACTCAAGTGTGAACACACGTCTATGCTCCCTGTGCCCTGATGATAGTGAACAAAAACACCAGAGATAAGGCTTTCTTAAAGCCTAGGCGGCAGGAGACATGTCACTAACCACCGAGTCCTAAATACCTTTGCTGCAAGCCCTTCCCACCTGCCCCTACAGTTTACAGTTGACTGCATGCTAGGCTTACACTCCTCAATAACCCCTTCTACGAGTGGTTCAAGGACATCAGCAGTACCTCTGATTCTCCCACTCTAACCAGCTCGCATCAATGGATATGCAGATGGTATGAAGGGAGGGGACTGGGGAGTGGCCTGATGCTGCTCTTTGGCCTTTTTGAGGTGTAGCCAACCTTGTCAAAACAGGGAGAACCAGACAGAGTCTTTCTAGCAATGTTCTGGCAGCCAAGGCTGAGACTTACTTTCCTGCCCCTGACTACTTCACAGTAGTGAGGTGTTCAAGATGTTCTTGCAGGAGTAAGGGATGTATGGGGGGAGGGTCTGGGGCCCCAGTAGGCAGGGAGAATGAATGACCTTAGCTCCTGCCCCTACAGGCCTGCTGCAGGTGGCTAGGTTGACTCATGGTTCTGGGAGTCACCTCACTCTGACAAAGAGAAGGCACCATAAAGGCGGGTACTCCCCCATTTCTCCACACCAGCATGTCACGCCTGTGGGGGAGACTGGCGTTGGGGGAGGCAGAGAAGAAAGAGCATCTGGGGGAGGGCAGCCATTTTCGGAAGCAGCATTGAAAGCAGTCTGGGAGGGAGATGGGGTGGTCTGCCGTCTTTGTCTCAGCCCACACTTTCTTTGCCCCAGAATTGAAAGAAACCTAGGACAGCAACAGGGTGCCAGGGAACTCCAGAGCTTCTAGGTAGAGGGGAAGTGGCATTGCTACCAGCCCACCCACCTTTTATGGTCCCTTAATTTCCCTTCTAGCACTCCCAGCCTCCTGGCTGGTACCCACCTGCTAGCTACAATTCTCTTGCCTCAGCAGACTCAGGGCAAACTCCCAGGACCAGCTTCCTTTCCCACCTTTCTACCCCGCCTCCCACAAAGCCATGTGGCAGAGTGACAAAGGAGCCCCATGGCATGGTGCTGCCTTTGATGAAGAATGAGGAGAATGTCAGAATGGAGCAGGAATTAAAAAAAAAAAAGAATAAATAGCAAAAGGGACTGTTGGGGACAGGGAGCAGAGGGAATACTGAGAGATGACAAGGGAAATGGCCGAGAGGAAAAAATGAAGAATTCAAATATTGGAGATGTTTGTGGAAACAGTTTGAGAGGGATGAATGATATAGGGCTCAGTTCATTCAAACGTACAGGTGAGGTCAAAGGATGTCACAGGATGAGATGAGGGTGCAGGGAGGAGGAGGAGGAGGAGGAGGAGGAAGTGCAGGGAAAGAATGATTGATGTGGCGGGGTTGACTCGGCGTGGGTATGAGTGCCCTTCTCACGAGGGACTTACCGAAACTTTACAAACCCATTCAGCGTCCACGCGCGAAGTTTTAAGGGCTCCAGCTGAATTTTAAACATCAAGCTGGCTAAGAAGTCTTCTCCCCAGAAGTGTGGGAAGCTCCGGAAAGCTCCTCGAGCCTGCAGTGGGGGTGCTGCTGGGGGTGGGCAGGAGAGCACTGTGCGCTTAAACATGCCCAGCCAAGCCCCTCACCTCTGATCGCTCCACCGGAGCCTGCTTGGGACGCTGTAGCTCTGGAAGCCACCTCCTCAGATTCTCAGAGGCCCCTGCCCAGCAGCAAGGCCCGTCTCGTGCCGCAGGAGCTGGACCTGACTGATCCCCAGGTGCGGAGTGGATGGAGGAGAGGGTGGGTCCAGGGCCACCTGCCCTCGCTGCAGCAGTGTCTGGCTGAGTGAGTGGCTGGCTGTGTGGCAGGCAGTGTGTGCTTGTGAGTGGCAGCGAGTGTACCTGTGACAGGTGTGATGATAGTGAGAGCCTGAGAGGCAGGGAGCTCCTGTCGCCTCTCTGGGGAGGACCCAAGCCCAGTCCCCAAGAACCTACTCAATGAAGTCACTGACGGGGAGTCTCCTCCCCGCAGATGGGCGGGGAGGGGCGGGGCAGAGCGGAGCCTGGCCGGGACAAAAGGCGCGGCGGGGAGAGGGAGGGAGGGAGGAAGGAGGGAAGGGAGGAAGGGGGTTCGCGCGGGGGAGGGGGTCGGTGATGTCACCCCAGCTGGCTGCTGGCTGGCCTGCTCAGAAACGCCTCTGCCCGGCGCGACCCATCCGACCCGAGCCTCGCCGCAGACACCCCGCACCTGCCGGACCCCGAGCTCCCAGGACCCGCACCCTACGGCAGAGGAGGCTAAGGACCCTCGGGGTGCCCCCTCCCCAGGACCTGTCTTCGACGCCCCCCTCCCCGGACCCTCACCGGTGAGGAGCTGCGGGCGCCGCCGCGGTCCTTCTATCAGCCGCTGCCCCCTCCCCCGGCTCTGGCTCGGCCGCCTCCACTCGGGACAGGAGTCGCCTGCCCGCCGGCCGCAGACAGCGGGACCGGGAGCCCGCCCCCACGGCTCCGCCTCCGCGCTTCCCATTGTACTGTCTGGCCGTCACTCAGCCCAGACTCTGCTGTGATTGGACATCTCTCAACGAGCGTCCGAGTGGTCGCCACCCCTTCTCCGCCCCTGTCACCCGGCCACACGCGCACACATTCCCGGCAGTGATTGGTATGAGTGTGATTGGTGCCCTCCAGGATCAATCAACCACACCTCTTCTCCATCTTGTCGTGTCATTGGTGGAAAGGACAGAGGGCGGCAGCTCCAGGCGCCCTTTGATTTTATTGGCTGGTCCCTGTGATTTTGACCCAAGCCAGTGGGGCAACTATATTAGTCCAATCTCCAGCATGAGGTGAGCCGTGCTGGCCGCCGCTCGAGTTCGGCAGAACCTTCAAGACGAGTGCCACCTCAAAGACACCCTAATAGGAAAACTGCACTCACCAGCTGGCGGTGACACAGGCATTCTTTCCTTTCTTCATTTAGGAGAGAGAATAGTGCACTGGAGGAGGTGGAGCCTCTAGATGAGTGCCGAAATGCCACCTCTCCTCACCTGTCTTGAACAAACTGAGCCAGCCTCACCTGGCCTGGGTTAGCTCTACCTTCTCCAGATCTGGAGTTGACCGACATAGCTCAGCTGTAACACCAAACAGACAGACCAGGGTAGACCCCAGACTCTAAATGCCCTTGCGACCTCCCCTCTGTACTAGTGACTGGCACTCCAGAAGTGACACCTCCACGATTCTTTCAGGCTGGCTGCTGGCTCGCTTAGCCGCTTGGAGTCCGCAGTGCCTAGTTCAGACCCCTCTAACCAATCCCGCCGATGACATCCAACTTTCCCCCACCCCAGTGTTCTGTCTTGTTCTGTATCTCCCCCCCCCCTTTTGTGTTACTCTTAATCCATCTCCCTATTTCTGTGGTCTGCAGTCTCATAACTCATAGGTCACCCTTTCACCTCAGCTCCTCGCGGTCCTCTTTTTTATTAGCATCCTCATACATTGTCTCCTCTGCCCCCCAGCCCCCCAGTAAATCATTAAATCTCAACCTTAGTGTCCCCGATACTCGGAGCAGGCGGGGCTGCGGAGGCGGTCGCCAGCGGAAGCCGCCGCTCCAGCAGACACCGAGCTTGGCGCCCACGTTACTGTCTCCCAGGCCCATCTGTGCTGGAGGGAGCGGGGGTGGGAGGGGGTAATCTGGGGGTGAAGAGGGGGAAGGGGTTCTTTGGAGATTTGGTGACAAAAGAAAGAAAATGCTCTCTCCTCTCATTCTTTGACAGATTTAGAAATCTACGAGGCCATGCAAGCTGGATAGACCTGTAAACTGAGGCTTGGGCCCCAGATTAGAGCAGGAGAGGGGTCTGGGGATTTGGAGGCAAGGTTTGCATATTCTTAATTACCTGCCTCTTCCTAATGTTCCACATGGGAGTCGAATTTAGAGTAAGAAAAGGAATTGGGGTGGAAAGAGGAAGTCAGGTAGAGGGGCGAGGAAGGAGGGGAGCTGGCGCGATCTGTATAGGAACTACCAGGTATCTGGCTGAAGGAGGTGGTGTGGGAACTGGAAAGGGGCCGGAAGGTAGGGTGGGAGGCAAAGCGGAAGTGAGGGGGTGAGAGGAAGGTGAGATGGGCGGGGGAGATTGTAGGGGCAATGAAATAGGACCGAGAGGAGGAAGGGAAGGGATGGGTGTGTGTGATGAGGGCCGGAGTAGTGTGGCATGGAGTTGGGTAGTGTGGGCAGGGTGTCTGGGAGTAGTGCTGGCTGGCTCCTACGGTTTGGGGGCTCTCACTACCCTTCCTCCTGACTTGAGGGGCCCCAACTGTTGGCAGCTATGTTTCTTGCTGATTCTCAGTCTGCCTCTTGCTGCTCCCAGCCTGGTCTGTGCCAGCACAGAGGTCGAGTTTAGCCACAAGCCTTTACTGGGCTCTGCTAATGCTAAACTGTGGGTGTGGACTTCAGGGACTCTAGGTTTGTGTCCTTAGGGATGGGATCCAAACTCCACTGTCTCCCTGGAACACTACTATTGCCTTCTGTAACTGTCCTGGGCATCTGAACCAGAGAGCACAGTAGAGCATAGACTGTAAGAATGTGGGTGCTGGAATCAGTCAGCCGGTGACCTTGTGCGGCCACTTGCCACATCTGTGCCTAATTTGTTCTTAGCAAATGGGCCAAGCAACAGTGGAAATTCGCAGAACTGTTTTGGGGGTTAATTAAGGTGACACATGTATTGATCTTCATTCTGAGCTTGGCATGTGATTAATGTTCAATCAAATTAACTCTTACTGTGTGTTCAGGGCTGTTTGGGTGTGTGAGTGCAACTACACATGTATGTCTGATTGGGAATTATTTACTGTTGTAACCATGATTCCATTTGTGAGGGTGTATCTGCACAATTATTTTTGTGTGTAGTGTGCCTGATTCTGTACTTGCTATAGGTGTGTGATTTTGTATCAGTACACATGTGTGATTAAATGAATGGCTGTATAGGCATGTGACTACATGACTAAGAATGAGGGAAGTATGTGGCTATTGACACCATTTCTGCCAGTGTATGCACGCATCTGTGGATCATGTTGCCTCCAAACACCCCCGCTTGTCTTTCCTCCTCATGGAGACGTCACAATCCTAGGTATCCCTCATTCCCTCACCCTGAGGGAACCGGAACCTGTGGGCAGGGGGGTGAGGGTGGGTGGGTGCCAGTGAGGAGGTGTTTAAGCAAGATCTCATGTTCCCTCCCAGACTGTGTATGGGAGGGGGAGTCCCTATCTCGCACATCCCAGATCCTCCAGAGGAAGTGCTTCCCCCCTCAGCCTGTTCCTACTTCCCTGTCTTGTCACCATGGCAGCAGTTGCCAGGGGCTCCCATGGTTGCTAAGATCTGGGTGTGGGAGGATACCAGGCCCTGTTGCTAGTAGAAACAGAATCCTGGAGGCAAGAGAGACAACCCCCACATCTGCCAGCTCTATTCAGGGACAGCACTGGCCCTGGGGCTCTTTCCTCAGATTGAACTATGATTTGTACGTGGTCGTGTGCTGTGTGAGCAGACTTTATTATGAAGCTGATACTGCAACACCTTCTGAGGAGAGAGGGGATCCTCAGTCTGCCCCGTTACCACTCTTAAAGCCAGCAACTCCTGAGAAACTAGAAGCTACCTTATTTTGTTTCTCATCTCTCCTACTGACCCCCAGGCAGCATCCATGGCTAGAGTTCTCCAGTGACTGGCATCACATAATCTTTCACCTGGGGCATAGGGGTGCTGCTTTGAATGCAGACTGACTCCTTTCTGTGGTTAGATTCTTAGCTTTGATACATTCTTCATGCTGACACAGAAACATAGGGTTGGTCCCACACTGAGTCTCAACCTTGGCATTTGCTTGAGACACTGACTCTTGGCCAAAGGACTCCCATGAGTCCAGACTCAGCCTCAGCTTATTTCCTAGACATAGTTAAGCCCTCATTTAGTGGCAGACAGGTAACCTCATTGCCATCTTCACTTCTTGTCTTTTTCACTGACTGAACACAGGCCAGCAATTTAACACCCTGGTCCTTGCTGGCATCTCCTTGAGCTTCTACGCCCAAAGTGATTAGTGCCTTTGGGTTTGATAAGAGTAATTTCTCACTTTAGGATGAGATGGCAGTTCTAGGGATGGCCAGCAGAGGGCGTGAAGCATAAGATTCTCAAGGCAAGCTTCCAAGAGCCTACCAGTGAACTAAGGAAGTTTTAGTTTTTTGATACCTAAACTTTAAAGTCATGTGACTGCTTGAGTTTACACATCTATCTTTAGATAATCTGTGATAAGAGCTGGGAGGCTAGAAGAAGATGCTTAATGTGGATTGGCCTCCTCAGGTGTCAAGAGGATCAGTACCTTACCGGGCATCACACTCAGACTCAGCACTTTTGTCTTCTATTTTGATGGCCTCGCTGCCCTCTATGGTATTCAGTTATCCTTTAGTTTTATTGAGAAGAATTGTGTATTTTCTCAAAACTCACCTTTCCTCTAGGCTCTGTCCTTGAGACTCCCCCAGCTCCATAGGCCATGTTGCCAAAGATGAGCCATCTGCACTGCTCATGTCAACTCTTTCCAGGATTCAGACTTCATGGGCTTTTTGTCTGCCTTGTTTGATTCCAGCCACTTAAAGCTTTCAGCCTATGCTCGTTCCCAGGAGTGCTGGACACGAACGAGGCTTGAACAAGATGGCTTGCCTCCTTCCCTGACTAGACTTCTTTCCATGTAGCCTTAGGTTGCATTAGGTTTATTTTTTTCTTTTCCTTTTTTGGTAGCTAACTTATATAGAGCACTTATGCCAAGTTAAAACCACAAACTCTTTTTTGCCCCTGAGCTGCTGATTCATCTCTGATCTATTATGGTTTTGAGAGAGAAAAAAAAAAAAAACCTTGAAATAAGTTAAATAAAAACACTTTGATGATACTTTCTGAATTTGAGGGCAATCTTTGAGCCTGGAAATCTCTACATTTGATGTTTACTCAAAGTGGGAACAAAGGGCCCACAGTCTCTAGTTGGCTGTGACTTCAGCACTGTGGACAGAGACCACTGACTGTTTTTCCAGCTATGCCTGGGACTGCAGGAGGGTGGAACACTTCAGAGGGAACCAGAATCCAGCTGCCCGCTCAGGGCCTTTCCTCTCACCAACCTCATTCTGCTTTTTCTATCAGCTCAGAAGGCAGATGTGACAGGGAATGTTCTTTAGCATTTTACAGATAAGGAGATAAGTTCGCAACATCAGATCCAAGGAACCCCTGGACAAAGTGGAGTTGGGGAGAACACTGTGTCTAACTTGATGTTTAGAGACCTGAGCAGCACTGCTTCTCTTCTCGGGAGACAAAGGGAATGTACAGAGCAGGACAGGTGGAAGTTGTGTGGAGATGGGTTTCCAGAAAGTCCTGGGAGCAGATAGCAGCTGGTGAGAGTCTTGCTTCCTACAGGGATTAGACAGGATGGCTGAATGGAGGAAATGAAAACTTTGTTGTCCACAAAGATACAGAATTTTAATTTTTAAAAATTGCATATTTATTTTGTGTGTGCATGCATGCCTTGACACATGGAGGTCAGAGGGCAATCTCTGGGAGATGGTTCTCTCCTTTGGCCATGGGGATCAAATTCAGATCCTCAGGTCTGGCAGCAAGTGCCCTGGCTCACTGAAGCAATCTTACCAGCTGAGGATCTAGTTTTTATGCCTTTGCTACCCTGATACACAGCTTCCCTGAGTCTGGAGATAAGAACTCCTGTGATGTCATCAAACTTCTCAGTAAGGAGGACACTCCCTGCCCTACGGTAAACCCTAGAGGGGAGAGTGGGGAAGATGAGTGAAGACTTGGGCATGACACAAAGCTTCCTTAATGTGTCTACAAGCCTGGTTCACTGTCTGAGTTTATTCTCAGGAGAGGAGAGGGGAGGTGCTAGACTATATTGCAATAGGTCCCTTGAAGTACTCTGACAGGCACACACACACACACACACACACACACACACACACACACACACACACTGCTAAAAATATGGTCACTGAAGACAGACTGAAGGCTACGGTATCCTTACTGAAGACAGACTGAAGGCTACGGTATCCTTTCTTATAAACAGACTAGGAAATGGTCAGTGATGGGAAATGATGGAGAAATTGGAGGATCCCAAACAACACAAGGCAACAGCAGAAGCAACATCACAATCTCTTTATTATGGTCTCTGCAGTGCCCAGCCTCTGGGAGCTCCTGCTTGGAGTACTCCTGCTTGGCTGAGTCACATGGAGGAGCATGCAGCTGTTGATGGGAAGACAGGGCTTGGGGCTGGTCCCCTCTGATTACTGTCAAGTACATGAAGAACATGAGGAACCATCGGGCCTTGGATCCTCAGTTACTTAAGGGCTCCCAGAGCCTCCCTCCAGCTGTTGGCTGGAAACACACCAAGATATCACTTAATGGTTGGGGGCTAAATCTAAAGGCCTTTGCTGATTATGGATATGGAAAGGCCAACCCTTTCCATTCCAAACTGAACTAGAATTAGGCCTTCTTAATCATTGGTTTAGATAAGGCCTGACCCTCTTCTCCATGCTCAGGGATATTGAAGCATGCAGTCCAGAAGGGAACAGCTTTTCTTTAGTGTTGGTCTACTGGGAATTCTGCAACCTATCATTTTCTTTCCAAGGTTGCCAAAAATAGTGGCAAAGTAAGCAATACAAGGAGGAATGCTCAGTTCCACCATCTTCCAGGGCTGAGCTGTGGGAACAGGCCAGGCACTGATCATGCCCACTTAAGACTTCCATTGTCTGGGCCATAGCCAGGACCAAGGGAGATACAGTGAGCAAATTAAACCCAACTGGCAAGGAGAAGGGGGTGATTTGACTCCTCTGTAAAGGGCAGGTTAAAAAGGGGCCATGGCTACAGGTGATGCCAGGGTGTTCTGAAATTCTGGCATCAAGGTTGTTTTGCCTTTTAGTGCCAAGTACAGAATAGTCATGTGCCACATAGCGATATTTCAACCAACAACAGACGGCATGTCCAATGGTGGTGCTGTAAGTTATACTGCCTAGTAACATGGTGGCTGTCTTAGTTTGTGTAAGAGCACTCTTGGATGCTTGGTAAGAAATTGCCTAATGACACACTTCTCAGAATGGAACTGGAATTCTTGATCAGGGTCCAGACAAGACCTCACCTTATTCTCCATGCTCCAGGCACGGATGGGCCTGTAGACTTGTGTCTCTATATACTTATGTGGAATACCAATACCGGAGCCTGTTGCCAGTTCAGGTTTTGTGCCTCAAGGTTGCTTTTGGCTCTTGGGTCATGGCTGGAGAGGCCCTACTAGACAGTTTCTTCAGAGTCTTTCTCGGCTTGAGTGCTTTCTGCACTGCTAGAAGCTGTGCTGCCCACAACAACTGTGCTTTGGGCTGAGGCCTGGGAGCCTTGATATTCATGGCCCTGTGAAGTGCCCTCTTTCCAGGTAGCTGGATTCTGTGCTTTCTATTTAGGTGATAGGAATGGGGGAAACTCTAAAACTTCGCTCATAAACAAGGTCTGGGTGACCTCCCCCAGAGAGCATGAGGGCCAGAAAGGCAAGTGTCTACTGCCAGCCCTTGTGTGGGCTGGGGGTAGAAAGAGGCAATATATTCATGGCTTCTGCCGCAGCTAACCTCGAAGGAAGAGCACTTGAGTTGGACCAGTACCTAGGAATGAGGAAACTGCTCCATCCCTGGGTATCATAGGGGCCACAGTTCAAATGTTTTCTGGGGAAGTGTGGCCTCAGGGAAGGAGGCCAAGGAACAGACCTGGAGAGGTTGTGCAGAGCTAAGCCACTCTCAAGAATTCTCATCCTGCAGTTCTGCCGTGTCACCCCGATGTCCCTTCATTTAATTCTGAATATATGGATAAGACTGCTAGAGAAAGTCAGGCTTGGGGCAGGCAGTCTTCAGGGAGGCATATATGTAAAGCAAGCCTCCCTTGGTTGGAGCTCAGGATAAATGGTGTTTGGGAAAAACATTGATCTTAATTTTTGGCAGCCAAGACAGAAAAGACAGAAACATTTTCTCATACCCTCATCAGAGCCAGACATTAATTTTTGCACTTGGCAGAATTTCAGACAGTCACAGTGATAGAAAAGGCTTGAAAAGGGAGGAGTCTTCCTAGGTGATGAAAATGCACCTCTGTATACACTGCAGGGGGCTCTAGGAAGCCACTTCAAAGAGAGATGGTGGACACTGAGGCTGGGCTGGGCTTTTGTAACAATGGACTAGGGAGCAATAGAACCTCCCTTTGGGACAACACTAGATGCTTATGGAGAGAGGCCAGCTGTCTTGTGTGCTTTGTTTCTCAGGATTGTTGTGGATTGGGACCTCCATTCTTTACTGGGGGCAGAGTCCCTTGGGCCCTCTGCATCGGGCCTCCACCAAGGAAAGCCACATCTTGAATAGGCCTGGTCCCACTGTGGATGAGCTGTAAGGCTGGCTGTGCAAGCCTTAGAACCTAACCAGCCTGATGTGACCCGGAGTCTTCTGTTAGTCAACCACAGGAGCAAGAAACTCATTCCCCCACTCCCCACAGCTCCAAAGTGGCATCATCTTGCTCTGTGAAGGACCAAGCAAGGTGGATTCCTGCTACCCACAGCTGGGGATTGGCAGAAAAAACGATGTTCAATTCCCAAAGCCCAGAGATTATCTCTGTTCAAAATGTCTTATGGGGTTCAGCAGCTCGAAGCCTCAGGGATAGATGGTGACTTAACAGTAGAGTGAGCAAGAGACCTTGTATTTAACATGCTTTAATCTTCTCAATGGAAAACCCCAGGCTTGGCTGTCACAGACACAGTCCTTGAGCCCAGCTTTGTGCTGTGTGTTTTCTTTTGACTAGATTGAATAGTGGGCCCTCTTACTGATCATGGCTGAGTAATTTTCATTGTTGTTTTTGAGACCAAGTTTGACTTGTGCAACTTACTATTTAGAACACGCTGCCCTCAGCTCATAGAGATCCACCTGCCTGTCCCCTGAGTGCTGGGATTAAGGATATGTTCCATCACACCCAGCTTTAAGTAGAAGTTTCTAAAAGCTGTGGGTTTCAAAATGAACCCACATGTGTCTCTTATCTGTGTCGTCTCAGTCCTGGATAAGCTGTCTCCAGTACTTTACCACCCTGCTTCTAGTGCAGGCAGTTTCTACAGCAAGAGATCACCTAGGGCTCTAGGCAGGGCCCTGGCTGCAGATCCCACTCCATCTGAACATCTCAGCACTGAGTAACATGCTCCTTCTTCTGTAACCATTCACTTTAGTTCAGGGCTTTGAGCAGTGGAGATAAGGCAAGCTTCTTTCTACACGACTTGGCCCAATCCTCTCTCAAAGAAACCCTCATTATCAGAACTGGCCGCACCTAAGTTATCTGGACCCCTAGATCTAAGGGCTGACCCACACCATATACTGCCTGGAGAGCTTCAGCACTGAGAAAGAGGGTTGGGCAAAGCTTACAGGCCAAGCTTGGAACAGCCAAGGCGCTGCTTGTCCATAGAGCCTCTCAGGCGAGCTCTAGCTCCTAGCACGGACAGAAACACGAAGCCCGGAGAAGCAGCAGCTGACGCTACATCTCCATGATGGGGAGGACAAGGCCCCCCCCCCAGGAGGCCGATTAGACGTCTTGACTGTTGAGATAGGAGTCTTCTCAAGCCTTTGCTGTGTCTTCTTCTCTGTCTCAGCATGACTGCTTGGGGACTCTGAAGAGCTCCTTCAGGCTATGTACGAGGATGGCTTGCCATCTGTATAAAGCCACATTCCATGTCTGTGGATGAGCTGGGCTGGAAAGCAGGGAAAGCCTGCTTTTTTCTTCTCTCCCATGAGATTGCACCCTCATTGGCCTTCGTGGCAGCCAGGATGAAGTATCTCCCACAGAGGGCCATGATTCCTGTCAGTGTGTCTGCTCCATTCAGGTCAGCAGAGATACCACTCAACAAACAGGCCAGGAGTCTCACCTTGGTTTTTCTGGTCTGCTAAAGGCTCGTGAAGTTGAAAGGTTCCTAGAATCCTGGGTCTCTGGGAGAGGCTGTCTCCATCTTTTCCAGTCAGAAATCCACAAGCTAATTTCCTTTTCTGTCACGAGGAATTAAAATTTGAACATAAACTTCAGGGATGATTTTGAACTGTTCTCTCACCGCAACATACCTGAGGGACACACGGACACTTACGAGCGAGCAACGGTGGTGCATCATGGAAGGGGTTCAATGTGGGCAGAGGCCTCTCGACATCTCCTGGAGGGAGTCGAGGCTGGCCTGCCCCTTTCTTTCTACTGGAAATCAGAACCAGCCAATAGAAAGAATGAGAAGAGACCATCTCATCTACACCAGGGGTTTCACAAAGGGATTTTGGTCCTTTTTTTTGTGGAAAAAAGAACCAGGAGCTTGAAGGCATGGGCATCTAGGCATGTATGTGGCTGTATGTGCATGTATGTATGCGTGAAGCGGCACACAGTTTTATGATGTGAGGGCAGAAGGTGGTCCAGGAGTGGGTGATGCCACAGCTCTCAGGGGCTTCCCAGTGTGGCAAGACACACATTGCCTCTGTGGTGAGGGGAGCGGTGGCTTCTGTGCCATAAAACTTAATGACAAATTAAGATGTTGGCAATGCCCCATTTCTGTGAGTTCCTGTGCCAGAGGTTAGTTGAAAGAAAAAGGAGAGGAGGGAAGGGTGCCACCGCCCCAGAACTCAGCTTCTCTGCTCCACACTATCCCGGGGGTTTCAGGTGAATCGCTCCACTGTTAGGACGAGCAGCCAAGATGTAGATGACATTCTCTCTTAGGAAGGTAGGCCAGTCCACAGATCTGCAGAGGGAGAGAACAGGTTTGTCATGCTGGGTACGGAGCCTGAAAGACCCAATCCCAGTGGCAGGTTGCCCCTGGCTGGAAGCTTGCCTCTTGATTAACATGGTCAGGGCGGGCTATGGTACAAAGCCAGCAGCAGGTCAGCTGTCTGGCCCTAGAGACCTGCAATCAAAGGTGCTCTTTGGGGGCCTGGTTTTTAGGGTGGGCACTTGCAGTTCTGGGGTGAGACTGGTACCCTTTTATTTCTAAGGGGGTTGTGGCAGTGGAGGCCATTATAGCAGGAGGGAGGGTCAGCTCACCTGGACTCCTGCTCTGTAGGCAGGGAGGCCTTAATTTCACTCTTGCTACTGTTGCTGGCTGGGCTGCTGTCGGCTATGGGACCCACATGGCTGATGCTGCCAGACCCAAGAATATATGGTTAGAAGTGAGTCAACAAAGGCCTCGACCCTTCCCTCCCCGACTCCAGTGACCCATGGACCTACACATGCCTGTCCAGACTTTGTGACATGAGACAGCACAGAGTTTAGGACAGAGGCGGCCCACATGCCGCCAGGAGGATGACTGTCCTCTACCTAGTCCCTTCTGGGGGTCGGGGCTCTGGCCCAGAGGAGGAGAAAGAACTGGCTACACCTTGGACCTCCGAGTGGAAAGAGGAAGAGGAGGGGCTAAGGAACGGCTGGGAGGGGCGGGACTGGTGAAGGGCGGACCTGACACTGCAGGAAGCCTCTGCAAGGCGTTTGCAGAACCAAGAGTGCCGGGCATGCTGGCACTCCGCCTCACTGATGGCGTCCCCGCTGCCCCGTGCCAGGAAGGTGGCTCGGGCTCGTTCTCTCTCCTTGACGGTAAGAAGCCTCAACAGAGAGTTCTGGGGAGGAAGAGATAAATTAAGGTCTTGAAGGGGAGATATTGTGCAAACCCCACAGAATTGGGCTTTCCTGGCCTACCCTTTGCTGCCCTCTTTACACGTCCCCAGCCCTCCGCCCAGGCAGGCCACTGGTCATCTGGCACTGGACGGACCGGAGCCCGTTCTGATAGATGATGCTCTTGTTTAAACAGGTCCCAGTGCCCCCCCCCCCACGTGCCCAGCATGCACCCGAGGCCTCTGTCACCTGGGGACGCAGCTGTTGCAGCAGTAGGAGAGATTCATGGGACAAGAAGTCGGCCCACTCTATGTGGCCTCGATGCTCAGGGTCCAAGGCTGCAAACTGGCGGGCTGCCTGCTCCTCTTGCTCTTGACTCAGAGCCCTGTTGCTCTCACCCCGCTTTGCTGCTTGGTGGCGGTAGCGCACGAAATCCTCCAGTGTCAGGGAGCAATCTGTGGGAGTCATTCTCGCTCAGCCTCGGACACCTTCACTCACCTCTGCGGCCCCCTCAGTTCCCAGTTCTTGTTGAGTTTTGCCTCCCATAGCCAGAGAGCACGGCGGGGCTGTGGCTGGGCCTCCCCCTGGGCAGCACCTGCTGGCCTTACCAGGGATGACTTTACACCGCTGAAAGGTCTCTGTGAGGCTGTACATCTCCTCCTCAGTAAGCAGCAGGTTAAGGTTGTCCTGAGAGAAAGTAACAGTGCAGTTGGCGGCCACAAAGGCCAGCGAGAGATGAACAGCCCCACCCAGAGAGGTGGCAGGATCACCCGATCCCAGCCCCCACTCACAGTCAGGGAGACTAAGGCCCCAGAGAGAGGGCAGACTTGCTCTGACCTTCCTCCCTGGAATCCAGCCGTCCTGATTCTGCCCGAGTCCCGTTAGTGAAATACCCACTTTCAAGTTACCTCACGAGCAAATTGAGCGATGCCACAGAAGTATCGTATGAAGCTGCTGTAGGCCTAAACAGCCAGGTATTGGTGCTATCGACCCATCAGACACTTGTTATGTATTTATTTTAAGGCACTGGCTGTTTTTTTTTTTTTTAAGATTTATATATTATGTATACAATATACAGAAGAGGGCACCAGATGTCATCATAGATGGTTGTGAGCCACCATGTGGGTGCTGGGAATTGAACTCAGAACCTCTGGAAGAACAGTCAGTGCTCTTAACCTCTGAGCCATCTCTCCAGCCCACACTGGCTGTTCTTAAAGCACATTTTAGTTATAAAAACAAATAGCCCTGTTTCTAGTGGGTTGTGCATCTTTAAGTGGTTCTAGAACAGTTTTTAAATGTTCCTAAACAAAATGAATTTTTATGGTGTCATAGAGGTTTTAATTACTAGGAAGTACTGATATCTTATTTAGTCAGCATTACTATGCAGTCTTTAAACTATTCAAAGTTCTTTGTGGGGCAGTGGTGGCCCATGCCTTTTGACCCCAGAACTTGGGAGGCAGAGGCAGGCAGATCTCTGTGAGTTTGAGGCCAGCCTGGTCTGCAGAGTGAATTTCAGGACAGTTAGAGCTACACAGAGGAATCCTGTCTTGAAAAGCCAAGTAAATAAATAAAAATTAAAAAATTAGAGAATTAAAGTTCTTTGTAATGGTTAAGTTTCCTCCTAAAATATCAGCCAAGAGCAGATACCTCATCAGTATTCATGTATGAGTTTCATAAAGAATCCAATGATCCTTTCAATAAACACCTATTGATCATCTGGTTTGTGCTGGGCACAGTGGTATGTGCATAGACTGTGATATTTGATATTCAGTGTGGCTGCCGTGTGTGAATGTGAAGGAAGTACAAGGAGAAATAAAAATATAGATAAGGAATTGTGAAACTCCTCACTTGGCCCTGACTGAGCCTTTATCCTATGGACAATGGGGAGGCACAGAAGTGTGGCTGTCACTGTCAGATCTCTGACTGCTGGAGGGAAATGGATTAGAGGGGCACAATCTGGTGGTACGGAGAGCAGTTAGGTAGCTGTTGCAATGGTATAGGTAAGAAAAAAAATGAGTGTCTAAACCCAGACATGAGAATAACGGGACAGGAGGACAAGGGGGCAGGTGAGAGACACCAACAGAACCTGGTGACTTGCCAGCTGTCAGCTGTGAGGGAGGATCCCGGGAAGAGCTGGGATATTCACAGAGATAAGGAATGCAGATTGGTCAGGTTTAGGCAGAAAGATGAGTTGTTCACTTGGGACATTCTGAGCATGATGTACTGGTGAGATACCAAGATGCAGAAGTCTCTGAGACAGGAAATTTAAGTCTGGACACAGATATGGGAATCATTAATGTTTAGATAGTGGGTTATAGGATGAAGTCACTCAAAGACAGCAAATACAGTGAGAAAAACAACGGAATTCTGAGAAACAGCGTACGAGTGGAAACACAGCAGTGATGTTGAGAAAGAACGGTCAGAGAAGGCTGGAAGAGCCAGGGAGTACTGGGCACCAGGCAGAGACCATGGCATGATGTAGGAGGTAGTACTAACAGTGGTCACATACATGTGGCAGGATTTTATCTGTGAACATTTTCTCTAGTTTCCATATATTGTATAAATTCTATAAAATAAATGCCAAGAGAAAGAGAAAAAATAAAAAAGTGTTAAACACTCTTTTTCAGAAAGACTGACTAAAAAGACACAAGAGAAGAGGTTACTGGACTTGACAGATTATTGATGAGCTCAGTACAGGCCAATTCAGTAAGGCGTGGAATGCAGAGATCAGGGTGGAGGGGCGGAGAAGTCAGCAGACAGTGAAGCGCTCTGAAGATGTAGGATAGAGGGAGAGAAAGGCAGAGGCTCGAAGGAAGTCTTGTGAGAAGCTGGTAGAGGTGGTGGTGATAATGGCCGGGCCCGAGGAGAGCTGGGAAGGAAACAGAGTCTCCTGAGAGATAGCCAGGCTCATGCTGGCATCACATCAGCAAGGGTTGCCCTAGAAGAGGCTGCTGTTGGTGTTCGTGTATGTAAGGGTGTGGAGGAGAGGGAGGGGGAGGCGAGGATGGAGAGGGAGGGGGAGGCGAGG